>APFE030151858.1:212063-243656 GCA_000404065.3 Pinus taeda
TAGAGGCCTCTCCATCGAAATAACCCTTGAATTCATCAAGTAGGGTCACTACCCTTCCTCTTGGGCTGCCTTGGAGTATAGATGAGAAACCAATTGGCCAGGCTGCCAAGAAGAAAATTTTCCAAAATAATGAAACCCCTGTCGAAGATAAAAATGGAATTAGAAGGGCTAGTATACCATACCCCTAGGATGAGGTTAGCTACCAAGTCATCAAATACATTTCCTATGAAGGGAGGCACAACATTGTCTATGGATATCATTTTAAAATCCTCCATGACTTGAGATATGGCATAGATACCCCAACACCTCAAAAGCTCAGTATTCCTTACTTTCTCCTTCAGTCCCTCATTGAGCCTAGCACCAAGGTGCAAGCAGGAAATTCAGGGCAGTTAGCTCACCATGGCTTAATCAAAATCCTCGTAGAGGAAGCCCTCCATACCTTTACAGTCCCTATAGCATGGGAAGTTTTCCGAAATATGACACCTGAGGATGACATAAAGGCATTAACCTATGATGTCAGTCCTACTGGCAGTGAGGAGGAAGAATAGCAAGGAGGAGAAGGTGAAGCCAGTGGTGGTGACATAGCAAAGCAAGAAAGGAAGGAGGAAGGAAAAGAAACAGAGGAGGGAAAATTTGAAGAGATAGAAAAAGAGACAGAAGAGGGAGAAAAGGAGGCAGAGAAGGCAGAGTAAGGAGAAGAGTCCCTTGAGACTTTGGAAAGAGAAGCAGCAGCTGCCCTCACTGCCCTCAGTACACCAGTCAAGCCAAAGCAGAAGAGGAAAAGAAAGACCTCCATTGGGTTGAAAACCTCTTTTGAGGCGGTTCGGTGATGTCGAAAAAAGGGGAAAAAGAATAAGATCACTGGGTGAAACCTCCCTTGGAGGCGCCCAGGGCAGGCAATTAAGGTGAAAACCTCTCTGAGGCGCCCCAGTGGTTTTCAAAAAAAAAAAGAAGAAAAGAAAAAATCAATTTTTATTGCATTGCAGGTTTGCAGGAGGACTACAGGGAGCAGAAGAAGGTGCCAAGGGGACTCTGACATTCACACCAACATCCATCTCATCTTGTCCACACCTTCCTCCATCATTTTTGGCATCTCTTTCACCCCACTGTACCTTTTTCTTCCAAAACTGTGTTTTCTATAGGAGGTTCTGTGTTTTCTACAGGAGGCTCCTGTAGGAATTACAGAGAGCAAAAAGTGTCGACAGAAGGCAGTTTGAGGGACAAAAAAGCTTCATGAGGAACCTATAATACCTCCTACCATATTCAAACCTCCTTGCCATCATTTCCAAGCCTGCATCACACCCCAAGCATCATTATTTTTTCCTTCCTGTCCAAGAAAAAACACAGAAAAACAATGTTTAGGTTTTGAAAAAAATAAAAAAATAAAAAGAGAAAAATGCACCAATAACCTTACCTGAAGCTTACCTACAATCCCCCCATCATTCATGACACCTTTGGCATTATTCTCGAGCTTCAAGCATAGGGAAAAGCTGAAGTTTCCAAGGGAGAAGTAGCTATAGGAGCTCCTGTAGGAATTCCTGTAGTAGTTGATCCCATAGGTCCAGCACCAAAAGCAAAAGAGTGCACATCTGCAGGTTGAAAAGGCACATGCAGCTCAGCTCTAGCGAAAGAAGAACCTGCAAAAGTACACAACTGCACATTAGCTAGTAGGGACAACATGCATGAAGGAAAGTGTAGGCATGCAATAGAGAAAGCCACAACACTTCACAACAAATACACTCGGATCACAGGTAAGTAACTAAATCACTCCTCTATTTGCATTTGTGTAATTAGAAGTCATACGAAAGGCAACAAGATGGTTGAGATTGAATGAGGGAAAGGTGGCCAGTTAACTTGGCCATCTTCATTTAGTTGACTTCACTTATCCGAAATGTCACCCACACATGCGCACAGTCAACTCAAGCACAAGATGCCAAGGATAGGTAGTGGGAGGAAGTGTGAACTCCGATGCAATAATGAGAGATGATTACGAGGAGGGGCCATGATGACCAGGTAGGTGGGGACCAACGGTCTGAATATGGCCAACGTACACCTTGTCAGCTCAACACTCATAACCGAAAATAGCCATAAAAAGCAATGAGCACTCCTCACCGTGCATTCTCACCACCTTCTCTTCATTTTCTCCTCGTAACTTAGCCATGACAGTCTTCTTGTGCCTCCACAGCCTCGTAACCACCATTCTCCATCGATTTCCTCCCTATCTTTGCTCTCGGCGTTTTCTACAGGAGTACCTATAGGAAATCTACAGGAGCACCTACAGGAAATCTACAGGAGGGATAGTAGGCTTCTATAGGAGGGGCAGTGAGTCATTTTGAAGGGAGAAACCACGATTTTCGGCACGAATTTCAATCTGGAGAGGTAGGGTTCATGCATGCCCCTTGTTGAATATCAATTTGAGGATGAAATAAGTCTTTAGGAGGGCAGAAAATACATAATTTTTATTTTTTTTTAATTTTAATTTTAATTTTTTAATTTTTTAGTTTTAATTAATATAATTAATTATTTTATATTTATTATTTTATTTATTTATTTATTTTTATTTTTTATTTAAAAAAAACACAGTCTCCTCTGTTTCTCTGTTTTTCTCAAAATTCTTTGTCTCCACCTTCATATTTCGTTTTCCAAAAGAGTACAGACAATATGACAGGAGGGTTTATGAGAAAGGAACCCACTAACTCCACTAGGCTCCATGCACATCCTCAAGTGGTGGACATTTTCACAAGGGCAAACTAGACGAATTTCTTTGAGAAATTTAGAGGGTTTGATGATGAAATTGCCCAAGGATTTTCTCTCTCTCTGGTCCCTCACACAAGAACACATGCCACTGTAACCATTAGAGGCCTCTCCATCGAAATAACCCTTGAATTCATCAAGTAGGGTCACTACCCTTCCTCTTGGGCTGCCTTGGAGTATAGATGAGAAACCAATTGGCCAGGCTGCCAAGAAGAAAATTTTCCAAAATAATGAAACCCCTGTCGAAGATAAAAATGGAATTAGAAGGGCTAGTATACCATACCCCTAGGATGAGGTTAGCTACCAAGTCATCAAATACATTTCCTATGAAGGGAGGCACAACATTGTCTATGGATATCATTTTAAAATCCTCCATGACTTGAGATATGGCATAGATACCCCAACACCTCAAAAGCTCAGTATTCCTTACTTTCTCCTTCAGTCCCTCATTGAGCCTAGCACCAAGGTGCAAGCAGGAAATTCAGGGCAGTTAGCTCACCATGGCTTAATCAAAATCCTCGTAGAGGAAGCCCTCCATACCTTTACAGTCCCTATAGCATGGGAAGTTTTCCGAAATATGACACCTGAGGATGACATAAAGGCATTAACCTATGATGTCAGTCCTACTGGCAGTGAGGAGGAAGAATAGCAAGGAGGAGAAGGTGAAGCCAGTGGTGGTGACATAGCAAAGCAAGAAAGGAAGGAGGAAGGAAAAGAAACAGAGGAGGGAAAATTTGAAGAGATAGAAAAAGAGACAGACGAGGGAGAAAAGGAGGCAGAGAAGGCAGAGTAAGGAGAAGAGTCCCTTGAGACTTTGGAAAGAGAAGCAGCAGCTGCCCTCACTGCCCTCAGTACACCAGTCAAGCCAAAGCAGAAGAGGAAAAGAAAGACCTCCATGTATTTCAGGGCAAGGAAAAGCACAAGAATTAAAACAGGCAAACCTCAGCCCTCTTCAAAAGTTCCCATTACCATTGAAGATTCACCATCTGCCAAGGTGAAAGAATCTCATTCCAAGACACCCATAACCTATGAAAGGGGGACTCCAAGATCTTCTACATGGAAGGGAAAGGCAGTACTACAAGACCCAAAACCAGACCCATAGGAGGCTCAGATAGTCCTACAGGACACACTGTCCAAACTATAGGAGACCCAAAAGCTTGAGAAAAAGATAGGGGAACAGCCAGAGGTGAAGGGGGAAGCACATGAGCTACAAGAACTTGACCCCTAGCCTAGTCTTGCCTCTTATTACAATCTACTTGAGGGAGGCAGGATAATCCCACAGAAATTTACAATTCCACTGTTTTTCGAATTGGATAAAGAAAGAGTGAAAACACATAGGTGGATGCAGATAGCCAAATACAAAGGAGTTAAGGATGTTGGCCGTATGGAAAACAAACTCAGGGAAATGGGCAGAGAATTGAGTGCTCCCAGAGACAGAGAGGCCATTACAAGAAGCCACCTTGAAAATGAGAATGAACTACTAAGGAAGCAGCTGCAAGAGAGAGAGACTCAGCTGGCATACATGGCCAGTTTATCCATGGAAGCATTACAATGCAGAACACCAACCAAATCTTATGGCCTCTATCTGAAGGACCAATGGCTTCAATTCCAAATAAAGACTTTGGCACAAAGAGGCACAATGCCTTTCCAAGAATACATGCAGTTCATGGATTTGTGTGACCAAAGCACCTTAGAGGATAAAGCGAAGATGGCAGAGTTCTACCTACACAACATGGCCCTCACAGACATGAATGTGTGGGACCCCAATGCCAAGCTAGGGGACTTGCAATTAATGGCCATGGCCTCATGGATGAACCATGAAGAATTGAGGGCAACAAAAATGAAAAGATTGATGATAAAAGAGCAGAATGAGCCATTACTGATAAGAGCTGAGCCATCAGATCCTATGGCACTCATCAGCACACACAACTTGCTTGCCAATGACCCTCAGATTGCCGCTAGATATCTAGCCAATCAGGCATAAGCAATTGCACACTTTGAGGATATGCAAAGGATACTTGGGGATGACTGTGTGCATGCATGCATGAGAAGATGGAACACCCTACCCCACAACTTACAGATCAAAGAATACCATTCTCCCATGAGGCTGAGGGAGGCATTGAAAAGAGTGCCAATGTACAAGCGCTCCATGCAAAGGCTGAAGGTCGACTGGATTGGCCTCAAACTGAGCCCTCCACTTCTATTAGGCATGCTGAAAGGCAAAAGAGAAGAAGAAGAGAAGGAATAGTGGAAGGGCATAGACAGAAAGGCAGGGTTTTATGACCAATATGAGCAGACCACATCAGAAGCCTGGGATGCTAGGGAGGCCACCAGAGCCATAAAAGATGAGGAGATTGACTAAGTTGCTCAGAGGATGAGCAACACCTTCAGTAGGGGGGTGGTGATGAGCCTCATAAATGTGTAATTACATGGGCTCATTTTACCTCCTAACCTAGTCAAATCAACCATTCTCTTAGCTTATTGTATGATTTTCTGATTATATTTATGCTTATAGAGTGAGTTGAGTTAGTTATGATGCCATGTGGTCTAACACGTATTTAATGCAATTTATTGATGGATTCCAAGGTCAAAGTCAAGGATCCAGTGGTCAAATGGTAGTAATAACCTGAAGTAGATAGAGGAAAGGACTTATAAGAGGGAATCCCCCTCATTTATTACTCCTCACTTCGAATTTCCCTTCATTCAGCTTGGAGTACAAGCAGCCGAATCAGGGACTAGAAGGCAGCCGAGCAAGTGGAGGATGACTGATAGTTATCTTGAGTTTTGGGAGCCAAGCCTCCCTGATTTTAGGGAAGCTATTGGTAGCTTCAAATGTATAAGTAGAGAGGCTTAGGGCCTCACTAGGGTTAGATTTTTTCTTATGTAAACTCTGCTCAAATTTCGAGCTTACTATTTTGTGATAGTTTTATGTAATCTTGCTATTTTTTGATAATGAATATGGAATCCTTTTTGAGCTAGCACTGAGTTACCTCAGAGGGCTGAACCTCTTAGGTTAGAGCCCAATCCAAGCAACCAAGCTTCTCTTTACTTGTATTTGTATGCTTTACTTTAGTTTGTAGATTAATTTGCTGTTAGATGTATTTCTTTTATGGTTAAGAATAGGTTGCTTTTGATGATTTAGTAGTTTGCTTCCATTTGTGCATTTTGTAGCAAGTTAAGGAGCGATTAGAAAAGATTCAAAAGGCTAGCAATAGTGCCTTGGCCTCTCTTCCTCTCTCTGGGACCATGATTTGAGGCAAAGACTTGTTTCTTGCCCTGAAAACACAGATTTTCCTCATTCATAGGACTTCTAGTGTTTGCAGCTCTTTAGTAGGTTAATAGTCTAGTTTTGCTTTGCTTCAGATCTCCTTTATCATGTTCATTCCCTGATTTGCAATAGTCCTCTTTCATGCTTTCCTTTCGTACAACATTTCTTAGCATTTCCTTTCATGGATCATAGTTTAGACCATTTTAATGCAAAACTCTGTTGTTCTTAAATGCACTCATTTCATTTGTTGCTTGATTTTCTTGGTTGACTATTAGTTCCTTTGCAGCAGATCTCTTCCAGTAGTAGGCCAACTTATCAGCAATCGCATCCTCCATCGGATCCATGCCCTACAGGTCTCCTAAACCTCACCTCAATTCTGCCGTAGTTTCCTTTATTTTTTTCATAGAATTTCTTCCTCTCTCCTTGAGCAAACCCAATCATATTTCTCTCTCCTGGTGATTCATGGTAGAGCTTAGGCGCCCTAACACTTCATTCCAACCTTCATCCACCTTTTCCACCCACTCTCACACCCTCAAAATAGCGGAAATTGCTCTCGGCCTCTTCTTGTAGGCCTCCTGTAGTTTCCCTATTTTCCTGCTGTAGTTTCCCTGTGTCCCCCTGTAGTTTTTCTTTTAGGCTCCTTTTGAAGGCTGAGTGTGGGAAAAGCCTCTAGAAGGCCACCTAAGACCTCCTAGGACCCATCCACACCATCTCCATCCTCTCAAGCTCCAAAACCACCCTCCAATGTCACCTGTTCGTTGCCACACTCACACACAATAAATTAGATGCATGTCAAATTCACATAAAAACACATAAAAATCCAAAAATATGTTTTTGCTTATTTACTTCCAGAAATAGCATGGTCAGATGTTGCTTACTTTCTTGAGTAGGTATTGGCATTTCTTTCATGATTTTCATAGTGTTTTTGGCAAAAATAGAATTAGCTTGTTAATTAGGGTTTACTAGGTCTTGCTTCACATTATAGTCTTTTTCCTTTCTGCAATTAGAATAGCTTTTGTAGAGTAATGTTTTTTCCTTTCATCACACATAGAGCTTCTTTTGAGATCTATAGAAGTTGGCTTGAGCTCTTAGTGATCTTGAGCCGACTGCCCAAGTGACAACCTGCAGTGAGAACTAGTACTTGTGCATATAACACCGACGCTTCCAAGTTTGTTACGAACTACCGGGTTGATAAAAGTAAAGTTGGCAGCCCAGGAGTTGCAACATTCTTGCTGCAATACTGGCGCTCACCAGCAACTGCAGAATTTCAGCCCCTCCAGCAGCTTGACAACTTCACACGTGTGGGAAAAAGAGAGAATTTTGACTTTCTTATGCTTGTGAGAGACCTTCTCCTTCGCTATCCTTCTTCCTTGAAATTCACACTTTTTCTTGCTCCAGAAGTTGCAGATCGTACTTGTTGTGAGTGAGTGACAAATGAGGTTGAGTTGCTGCCTTTATATAGTGATTTTGTTGCCTAGTTTAGTCCAACTTGTCCTTCTTTGAGGTCGACTTGGTGGAGGAGGCCTAAATGACCCATTTTACAATAAAATAAATTTCTTATTTGACAAATAAATCCCAAGAAGGGTTCTTTACAATATGACATGGACAAGGACACTCGACATAAGCCCTAGAAGCCTTCAATGGAGGCTTTGACCTAAAAAAAATTGACCCAAGCATGAAACCCATGCTTTAATAAGTCAATTTATTTAACAATACAATTTTTTTTCTTTCTTTTGTTAAATACATTTCATTATGACTCAAGTACAATTATGAAGACAAACACTAGTTACATTCTTCAACAAATCATGGGTTCCCTAATGATAGAGGGGGGTCATTTAGGGCCCACAGGAATCAGGGTGATGGCCATGGATAAGGGGTAGAGCTCATGTTTGGCTTTTGCCCATGTGCTAAATTTGTATGTCCCTGCCATCTTTTGCATTTTGTGGTACATTTCATGTTGAGAGTGGCCAAATTATGCTTTTTCTTTTCTTTTTAGCTGCATCAACCTCCAGAGCATCGTTTCAGAGCCGACCCAAGGTTTGGACAATGGGAAGGGGAAGCTAACTCTATGTGGACCCAACAGAGACATGTGGACTCAGATGGGTAAATAGATGAACAGGACTAAAATGAGTGGAAGGGGAGTGATGTAGGTGGAATCGAGAAGTGGGACCTTGCAACCAAAATCGGGATTTCCCATGTAGTGCCAACCCTAAAGCCAATGGCTAGTAAAGGATATCGCATGGGACTAGGATACAAGCGTAACCATGGAATCAAGCAGTGAAGACAAGAATACAAACTAATCCACTCTTTCTGTCGAATCCCCTTACCAATCCATGCCCAAACATGCCCATGAAAAGTAAACAAAATTACTCAACCAAAGCAATGAAAATTCATACATTTGGGGTCGGGAGGCCCACCTTCAAACATACATTCATAACACGTGTGAAGGACCACATAGCTAGCTCAGGTGGCAAAGAAAATGACACATAGATCTATCTAGGTGTTGCAAGGGGTTGCTGGTTGCTGACTAAGGACTAGTTAGGAAAAAAAATTTCTCCAATATACACTACCCATAGGTGGTGGGTAATACGTCCAATTTCACCTTAGCCAAAGCCCCTTGCTCTTTACGGATTTTCACCGATGGGAGGAGTTCCGGTAATGAGAGATATTGCTTAAAATAGGTATGCTAGGTACATGGCATAAAGTGATCATGCTAGAGCTTATTCAAGATAGAGGCTCAATAATGGTGCAAGGCTTCAAAGAAGGAAAATGATCTCAAAGAAAAGCTCAAGAAAAGAAGGCTCAAGACCTAGGGTCTTGAGATTTTCAATGGTGATAGGTATTCACCAAGTCAAAGCCAGAGAGAAAAGGATTCTTGAGATATACTTCAACAAGTACTAAGCTTATACAACCTTCAAGGAAGTCCTCAAGTTGAGGGGAAAAGAACTAGGGTTTCCCTCTTGGAGGAACACCTAGGGCAAGAGATTTTATGGATGAAATATTAGTGGATGCCCATCAAATTAATAGGTTAGGTAGCCTAGACCTATCTCTTGATGTTTAGGCTCTCAAACCACCAAAAATTCTCCTTCCTAAAATTTCACTACAAGCCCTAGATTTTCAACCTAGCCTTAAAAGTACCAAATTTAAGGGGAAATTTATGGAAAAAGATTGAGGTTGATCACCAAAATCTTGGACAAGTATCTTGTTCTTTGGGCATATGTAGTCAAGAATGCTCTAGATAAGCCAAATTTGTTGCTAAGGAGGTCGAAATTTGATGCCCTAGGTATTAAAATTCCAACATTTACCCACTTAATGATAAATGGAGTTTGATGGAGAGTTATAAGAATTCCTCCACTAGGAACATTCATCACATGTTATACAATGAGTAACATATGCAATTCTCAACTAGATATCTTTTAAAATTAATTTTCAACAAACTAGGGCACAAAATAACATAATCTAGAAGTAGCAATTCCATATATTAGATAATTTCAAAATGAAAATCTTCAACAATAGGCTCTTACAAGATAACGTGAAGTATATCCATCCATTCATCAAAGAAATAGCTCCAAAGACAATCCAAAATAGCTTCAACACATTGAAATGCATCCATGATACTCCAATAGCCAAAAAAGAAACAAGTGTGAGGTCTCTAATGATGTCTGAATTCTCCAAGTGATGATGATGAGAGGATGATCTCTTTTTTATCTATACATGTCTAATGAACTCTAATTTAGCCTAAAATCTTTTCTTAGTTGTAAGATAATGGGCAAAACTAATTGAGGTTACAAGCCAACCTCGTAACCAATGTGAAAACATAAGAAATCACCCACAAGAGGGCCAAAATGTTGAGGTCATGCACGCGTTGACCTCTTGGAGGCATGCACTGGGATCCTCTAGTGCCAAGTTGAGTGAAGAGGGCTCCAAAAATCATCCTCTAGGGGTTGGCCCCTAGATCTCAATGCAAATTATCGTGCAAACCCCAATTTTTTGTGTTTGGGGCACAAAATGGGTCTCATGGGTCTCTTGGTGATAGGATTAGTTGGTTTTGCTCCAACGTTGAGGGCTCAAAGGGTGGTGCTAGCCCTCCCATGTCTCAAGGAGTGAGACAAACCTCATCAGGGTCTCACATCAACTACCAAACCAAGTGTGCCCTGCTAAGTCGGTTGAGGTACATTAGTCCAAGTGCATCATCTCACGAGTAATGTGGGTTAATGAACAGATTGCTAAGGGTGCTGAAGGTTCCCATGGCATGAGACAATGGTCTAACACATGATGGAGTCCCATGGCTCTCAAGTTTCAACGCTTCTCTTGGGAGTGTCAATATGATCCTCTGGTGGGCTTGGGCCCCAATTAATTTTCCCAACCCATGATGAAATTACCTGCCAATTTCATATAGGATCCAATGCGCTTCCTCACCATTAGGTATAGTCATTCATTAATACATCTAAGTGAACCAAGCTTGGCACATTGAGACTTCATAATGGGTTTCCCTTCCAAATTTGGGGCTTTAAGCTAGTAAGAGTGTTACCTCCCTAGGTAGGACTGGCTAATAAACAATCTTATTAGGTGTTTCATCCCCTAAGGGGAAAGACGGGTCCAAGGTACATCCTTCAATTGATAAGAATCATGTGAATAATGATGTGATGGATGGGGACAGAGGGGGCCTCAAAGACAAATGCCAAGGGTTCAAGGATGGTAATGATGAGGGATGTCCACATACTTGGGTGTATAGATGTAGGAGGGCACAATCATGGATACATGAATTACCTTAACCTTTATTTTTCCACCCTTCTTCATTAGTCTTTTGCCTTTTTTTGATTTTTTCTTTGTATCACTGCTTGGGGCTCCAGGAGATGAGAGCATGCTGTGTATGATATAAGTAGTTTTTACCCCCTTAAGGTGGGGCGGTTCATCGCCCACCAAGGGTTGGGACGTGCATGGGTTCCTTAATGATGTGGGAGCACTCATGGGCCCTAGGAACCAAGGTGATGTCCATAATGATAAGCGTTAGAGCTCATGTTTGGATTTTTCCCATGTGCTATTTAATGTCCTCACCATATTTTGCATTTTATAATATTCTTTACTTTTGTTCCTTGCTTGTAGCCATGATATGCTTTTAACATATTTTTTAGCTGCATCAACCTTCAGGGCAACATTCTAGGCTCAACCGAAACGTGTGGGCAAGGGGAGGGGGTGTACTAGTGCCTTATAGACCCAGTGGTCATGTGGACCCATAGAGGAGAGATGATGAAATAGGGCTTGTAATGTGCTTAGGGGAGTGAAAAATATGGAACAAGAGAACGAGTTTGCACTACTAAATTCGGGGTTTCCCAAGTAGTGCCATTCCTAAAGCCATAGGCCAATAAAGGAGATCCCATAGGACTAGGATTGAGGATTAACCCCCCATTTAAGGTGAGGGAAAAAAATTACAGTTAAAACCCTTCCTTTTTCCAAGTTACTCAATAATCCATACCCAATATGCCCAAGGAAAAACAAGCCTAATCACCTGATTGCAGAATGAAAAACATACCTTTAGGATTGCAATACCCACCTTCAAACATATGCTCTCGATAGATGGGCGAGGGGACATATGATTGATGTAGGGAGCAAAGATCAAATGGCACTATGAATCGGCTACACTAGTGGCTGTTTGGAGCTGTTGGCTGCCAAGAAGAGATGTCAATGAGAAAAGTTCTCCTATGGGGTAACCCACTTTTGGTGGGCAATAGGTACAAATTCTGGTATGTCTTGTATTGCTCTATTATAAGATGAGAAGCCATCGAATTGTTGAAGATGTTGCAAAAGGTAGAATGTTGAAGCTACAAAGATTGCTAAGCATTTGTTGCCATGAACCCTGTGATACTGATGATAATATTATAAGGCTGAGTTCAAGGTTGAGGGCTAAAGTGCAAAACTTGTTGAAGTATAGACTACTTGAGTTGATCAGATCATGTTTAACCGAGAATGCATGATTGCTAAAGAAGTATCTAATGAATATGTTATATGTCTCTCTTGATGAAGAGCTCTCATTGGAAGACCCTTGATCATGACACATTTTCTTAGTTTGATATTTTTATTTGCTGAGGGATTGAGATTCTCGTGGAAGAATGTAACTAGGGTCAGTCTTCATAACTGTATTTGAGTCATGATGTAGTGTATTTGTCAAAAGAAAGAAAAATAAATATTTTGTAAAATAAAAAATATTTTTGAAGCATGGGTTTCATGCTCTTTTATTTATTATCTAGGTCATAGCCTCCATTGGAGGCTTCTAGGTTTTGTCTTGAGTCATAGTCACATTTATTAGATCCTTCTTGGGCTTTTGTATCATGTAAAGAAAATCATTTTTGAGTCAAAATAGTCAATTTTCACCTCCTCACCAAGTTGGCCCAGATTGGGGCTATTCAACCCTGTGGAAGTGGTATAAATAGAAGAGGAGCTCGACCTATTTGGCATCTAGCATCTACAAGTTCAATCTGCAGTACAAAAGCAAGAAAAAGGAGAGTGAAGTCAAGGAGAAGGAAGAAAAATCAAAAGAAGACAAAATCGAAGTTTTTGGGGCATCTGTTTCTCACACGTGCGAGTTTATTGTAAATATTTTCAGTTATGCATTAGAGAAAACCAAGAGACCTTGGAATTGGATTCCTAAGAGTCTCTCCACTCATGTATATATTCATGATTTGACTAATGCAATAAACAAGTTATTCGTGCAGTTACCCTCCTGGCCTAGCATGGTGTTAGAGCCAACTCCCAAAATTAGCTTTTGTGCTATAACTCCTATCAATTTTCTGCCATATGTTGTCCCTCTATGAAACTTGGAGTGATTAATTCTCCATGAATTGATTAATCCTAGTCAGATTCTCTGTGTGAATGGTTGAAAATTTACATACGTGTTGAATAGTTTAATTTTGTAGTGCGATGTATTGGATAACAAAACACCGTGCTATGAAAGCCAACATTGAGTTTTGGATCGATTATTTTTTTGTGTGTGTTGAAGCATTGGTTTAGAGCGTGAGATATATGCGTTGATTAAATACTGTGAGTGCATCGCTGTGCTTTGAACCTGCGCCACTCTCAATGAGGACTCTGAAGTCGAAGCCGAAGTTGAATCTAAAGTTGTTCAGTCTACGGATTGTGAAACAACCGAGTTCTGTGATCTTTTAAAGTCCATAGTGGAATATCCTATCATGGTATGTGGTATGATTATATGTGTTGGTGAATTTTGAATTGAGATATCTCCTGGTGCATGGCATTGATAGCAAGGTCATTTTGGTCAGATGCGAGCCCAAGTTTAGTGCCTCCAAGCCTGCTCTGTGTTGAATGGTATGGCTGCGTTCAATTCTTATGTGTTTTGAAAGGCATTTTATTTGCACATTGAAAATTTTATGGCATATGAAAGTGTATAAAATGCGTTGGGTTTTCTTGTAAGTGACGAGAACCTTGGAGAGATTAATTATTAAAAAAAAATCGTATATGAGTGTTGTTTCCTTTTAAAATCATGATGGGTATGGCATGTATGGTATATAATTTGGAAGTACGTATGGTTTATGATGGGATAAAAGTGCGTTGAGTTCATTTTTAAAGGGTCATGGTATATAGTATATTATGGGCATATAATATATTAAGTGTTTTGAATTGAATAGACATGCCACATATTATATTTAAGGAGTGGAAACATTAATATATTAAGGAGTAGTGATACATTAATATATTAAGGAGAGGTGACATGATTAAAGTATTGTTGTGAATTTTTTTTTCCATCCACATAATTAAATAGAAGACATAAAGAAAAGTTGTGATTTTGAATCGCAAGCAGAGAGTCTTCTTGAGAATGCATTCACTCATCTCCATAGTGGGAGTAGTTCCCATTGACAAAGAGAACTATCATGAGTGGTCAGGAAAATAAAACACACCTTCATTTTCAATGAGCTTTGGAAAGGAATTTGTGAAGGGGAAGGAGACAATGCACCTCAAAAACCCACTCCAGACAAGGAGTTTTCCATTTGGGTAAACAAGAACAACAAGGCCTATGCTTTGATGGCAATGTTCATAAATGAAGAGGTGAGTCGACATATTTTGCCATTTTCAAATGCCTTTGAAGCTTTAAAGAAGTTGAAGGAATTATATGACTCACACTCTAAACTTGTTGTTCAATTGATGATCAAGTTGTTTAATCCTAAGTTGAAAATTGATGACCTTCTTGCCTTAACATCAAAAATAAGATCCTTTATGCATGACATAAAGGCCACTGGTGTTGAAATAGATGTTCCTCTCACAACTTATGTCAAGGCACTATATCCCACCTATTCACATTATCTTAAGTCATTGCAAGAAAGTGTCAAACTTAAGGAGATTTCCTTTGACTCCCTTGAGAAGAAGTTTGCTGAAAGAGAGAAGGCTTTTGAGAAAAATACAACTCCTCAGTCTTCTAAAGAAGCTGTGTGCCTTGCATAGAAAGAGAAGAATCATGCACAAGATTCTTCTTGAGGAAGAGGTGGCTGAAGAGGAAGAGGAAGGAAGAATTTTAAAGGCAGGAGGGACAAACATTTGATATACTCGTAGCAGTGGATTTGTCACTGACAGCTAGGGTTTGATGCACAAATTGAGTAGAGGCATAATTGATTGACATAGAGTGTATTACAGGTTCTTGTATTGCAGTTTCTTTTGTATTGAGTTTGAGCAAAGGTGGATCCAGTCTGAAAATTGTGAAATGTGGTCTGCCAACTGATAAGGGTGGCAGAGTGGTGCAAGGCAAGAGAGTGGAGTCTCGTTCATGTTGGAGCCTGAGAACACCTCAAGACGATAGGGTGGTGCTAGGGCAAGTTGGAGCCTCCATAGTGTTGAAGTTTCTAAGTCTACCTATTAGAAACCCTCCATGCACTTTACTGATTTATTCCTACCTACTTGTTTCGTTACTTAACAAGTTATTTACGATGTAAGTACTAGAAATAAACACAAGTGCATGCTTAACATATTACAGATCATCAACTGAAGGAAACAGAAACAAGCACACAAAATGACACTGTTATTTTTGGACCAATGTCCCCTGAAAAATCCAATATGGGAAAACTGGTGCAACTACCTGAGGGTTTTGTTATTAAGCAATTTCATAGTACAATCTGGGTGTCAAATCCGACTTACCCAACAGAGAATTCCCTTTGCAGTAGTACCTCTCAGTCTGAGACAAATGTCTCAGCTGAAACCCCGGATAAACCCTCCGATAGCTCCTCAACTTCAATCTGCCCCAGAAACCCCAATGTCTGCCTCTCTGGACTGCGTCAGCCTCTCTCTGCCCAACATTGGCCCTGCGTCACCCTGAATAAGCCTACATCAGCCTCAGGAGGCCTTGCGTGAGCCTTCTGGCCCTCTGCGTCAGCAACTCTGGCCTCTCTGAAGCACTGCGCAGCTCCTGGCTGCCTCTGTGTGGCCCTGTGTGTGCCCTGGCTGCTACTGCATCACTCTCTCTGGCTCTCGCTCTGATCTCCCGACACTATCTCTGCCTCTCTATCTCTCTGTACTCACTGCCCCTCAGCTGCAACTCCGATCATTGATTCTATCTCTCTTAGCAAACCCCGCTCTAGAGAATAGAATCACTGATCCTCTGGTGTACTCTCCAAGTGACCCTCAAGCCTCCTCTTATACTATTCTCGTTGACATATCAACGACCGAGATTAAGTCCCTAATCAATGGATAAGATTAGATCTGGCTTGATCCATGTCTTTTGGACCATTCTAACACAGTTTTATATTAATCCACATTAATATTTTAATTTCCCTAAGTTTAGACTTAGGGACTCCATTAAAAATATTAATTATTTTAATATTTCTCAAACTATTTAGAATCTGCCCAAGCCCTTTTTGGGTATTGGAGATTTCATGTGCCCCAACCTCTCCACCAAATTTCATGGCTAGAGCACATCCGATGCTACCTCAAATCAACACTCCCTCTTAGCGAGCACTGTGCTTTAGCAATACTCCTCACTGAGTATTACTCTGATCATCTAGCATCGGTCCTTGTGCTGATGCTAGGCCTACTGTCCACCATCCTCTGCACTATTGTATCCTGTACTGCTGCCCATGGTTCTGCCACTGCTTCATCTGCACTGCATCCCCTCTCATCATGTTGCATCGTGTTTCCCACTGCTGCATTGCAACTCAGTTACTGAGAAGTAAGTAATTGATCTCCCAACTCTGACCTCTCCATTGGGCTAGAGACACCTGCTGACGCTGAAGCTCCCTTTGCCGCTGATAAGTGCTCCCTCTCTGACCTCTGCGCTGCTGCAACAACTCCCTGCATCTTGCATCATTGCACACCTCTCTGTGCCATCCTGCACTGGTGTAACATTCCCCTGCCTCTCGCACTGCTGCAGCCTGCTAGCCTCACGCTTTCTCGAGACTCTTGCACTGTAGCTTTCTCTGCTGCGCCATCCACATCCATCTCTACCCACACCAGCCAGTCCTGTTGCTCCTCCTCGGGACACCCATAGTAAGGTCTAATCCAAGAGGCTGGGTACCTCGAGGATCCTACCCCTCATTGCTTGTAGTCCGCCTGACTACAGCTTGTTGTCTCCCCACTTCTGCTCAAGTGGTGCATGTGCACTCATGGCACAATCATCATTTGTCTCCACTTCCTTCTCTGCCCTTGCTAGTGCTGCCTTAGTCTCATAAGACTCTCCCTTACTCTTCTTCCTTGGACACTGGGTTGCATAATGACCCAACTCCCCACAGTGGAATCACTTGATCTTGGAGAGATCCTTCTTCTTCTGCTTTTCTTGCTTTCCCTTAGATGCTAGGGCAACATCTTCCTCCTCCTCCTTTTTGACTCTGATCCCCTTACTGCTGCTTCCCGCTTTTGTCTGCTGTCTGACCTCATCTTGGCGAAGCGCCGCCCACATCTCATCCCAAGGTGGAAGTGTCCCTCTGCCCAATATACTCTAGAAAAATACCTCCCAGTCTTCTGATACTGCATTCAGGGCTGTCCTTAACATCAATTCCTGATCCAGCATGGCTCCTATGGAAGTCATCTGATCTCGGATCTCATTCAGTCCTTCGAGGAAGGTGCCAATCGATTCTCCCTTCTTCATTTGATATGACCTCATCTGATTTTCTAGTAACATCCTTCTATGTACAGAAGTATGCTGGTACAATTTCTTTAGGGCCTCCCACATCTCATTTGTCGTTTCCTTCTCGACAATGTGTGGTACTACATGGTCCTTGACCCCGTCAAGGATGATGCTCTTGGCCCTTGCCATTGCCGCCTCGTACTTGTCGTTCTCAGCTGGGTCGATTGGGATAACTATTGTCCTCAAGGCGAAGTGTGCGACACAATTTCTGTCAAGTACGGATAAGATTCTGGCCTTCCAAACTGCGAAGTTTGAGGCTCCGTCCAATCTGTCTTGGTATTTTACTCCGTGTAGTGCCATGCTGCTCTTCTACTTCCCTCCTGGAAGTTCTCGATGTGACTCCTTGTGAGTCTCGATTTCCCTCCTGGAAATCCTTTTGCTGATGTCGAGATGCCCCCTACTTTGATCATTTGTGCAGCTGTACCACTGATTCGGATTTCTCGGCTAGAAACCCTCGGTAGCAGTTCCCTCCTCCTTGGCCTTGCCCTGTCAGGTACTGTTTTGACTACAATACCCCACCAAATCCACTCTGCAATTTTCCCACAACCTCCTAAACCCTAGGAACCTGAAGGTGAGAGCTCCTAGGCTTTACGCAATCTTGGCACCAACAACTTGGCCTCCACAACCAACTGCGTCATAACCCTCTGGCTCTCTATGTGAGCCTCCCTTTGCCTTTGCGCTGCCTCTTCCTGGCTCAACCTTGATGACGCGGGCACTGCGTCACGCTTCCCTTGTAGCTGCTCTGCTAAATTTCTGTCACTCAGGACAGTTGTTTTTTGCTGCTATTGCTCCGCTCGGCTAATGTCCTTAGTTCTCTTGTGATCTGCAACCACGCTCCGATACCATGTTGAAGTTTCTAAGTCTACTAGTTAGAAACCCTCTATGCACTTTACTGATTTATTCCTACCTACTTGTTCCGTCACTTAACAAGTTATTTACGATGTAAGCACTAGAAATAAATGCTAGTGCATCCTCAACATATTACAGATCATCAACTAAAGGAAACAGAAACAAGCACACAAAATGACACTGTTAATTTTGGACCAATGTTCCCAGAAAAATCCAATGTGGTAAAACTAGTGCTGCTATCTGAGATTTTTCTTATTAAGCAATTTTAGAGTACAACCTAGGTGTGATCTAAAATGGGGCACTAAAGGCTTCTTGTGAGCTTACAAGAACCTCTCCCACTTCTAAAGCTTAAATATTCCCAAGTCTTTATGATTAACCAATTGCGGAATTAATAAGTGCTTGAAAATATAGGTATATGCTTATGCTTGTTTTAATATTGGTTATGTGCTGTAAATTGATTTGCTTAAACTGATATAAACATATAACAGTGAAACAATGCAGTAAAATGAGCATCACACATAAGACAACAAGTTTAATTAGGAGTTCACACAAAACTCTTGGGCTACGTCTCCGTGAGCTCTAGTCAACTCGACCAGGCTCTCTGGGATTATGGTATAAGTCCTTTTACAAGCTCCCCGCTCAACTCCATTGGTTTACACAGAACACAATGGGTTTAGACACCATCTCATCCTTGGCTCTGAAGCTCTCGGCTTTCTGGCTCTCGGCTCTCGCTCTGGCTCTCGGCTCTAACTCTAGCTCTAGCTCTTGGCTCTGGCTCTTGGCTTGGGCTCTGGCTCTTCGGCTCTGGCTCTGGCTCTGGCTCTAGCTCTTCGGCTCTGGTTTTGTGAGCTTTCAGCAATCTGCTTAACCTCCAAGCAACTGTCACAACAACTTTCAGTTCTCTGATTTTTCCACTTGACCTCCAAGCGACTCTAGGACTCCCTCAGCTGCCTGCTTCTGCTCTCAATTGTGCTCTCTGGATCCTTTGAGGCATTCTTCCGGCTTTCCGGCTTCCCCAACCTTTTCTCTGTGTATAATCATTCCTCTGTGGCTCTGTGGCTTCTCTATGCGTTGTCTGTTCGACTGGCCATCTGGCTCTGTGGCTCTGTGGCTTCAAATGCATCATTGTCTACCAAAAACGCCCGCTTGCAGCGTGGCATAGTGATCAGGGGCTGTTACAGAGGGATCGGGGCCTTCTTCCAGGCAAAGACTCGAAATTGGAGAAAACTTTAACACAAAGAGATTTTCCAAAAAATACACTATCGGGCGCAAAATCCGGACTTCAAATTCCATGAAATCGCCCCTATAATCCTTTTGGATCTGCCTTTGGTCGCTATCGCAAGCCAACCGTTGATCTGGGTGATCTCAGATCCACAGTTAATATTCATTTCAGGTGGCTTATATGCGCGGAGATTACCTGCCCGAAAAGGTGGTTTTCTCTCTCCTTAGCCGTGCCATGTGTGTATGGGTTCGGGCTGCGCCCGTTTAAAACCACTTACCGCCTGAGGCCCGCCCAAAATCCTCTTACCACAGATTTCAGAATATTATAAAGATGCGTCTATAAATCTTTCGAGTCCGCCTTTATCGCTTCGGGGCATTTCCTTTTGTATTTCGGCTTTTCTATCAAAATCTTCTGATACACAAAAAACCCAACAAATACCCTTTTATCGGAACTCAAAATTTATAAACTGCGCTTATAAAATCCGTCGGGTCTGACGATCGCAAGTCGCATGTTATCGCCCCTTTTTATCGCTACAATGCGATGATGCGACTGCGAGATATTGCAATCGCATGTCGCATAGCCTCGGGAGTCCTTCCCTTACCTCGTGGCATCGCCGACGCCAATCCGCCGATCATCGCAGTCGCATGTCACATTGGTTCGGGGTCCCATCATTGGGCGAAGGCTTACCTCCGATGTGATAAGTCAGAGGTCGCAGTTGGAGGTTCCTTTTGCCTCTGTGTTAAGTCCTCCTCTCGACCCATCTCCGATGCAATTGTAATATTCCTAATTAGCTACGGCTAATTGGAATATTCGATTTTGTTCATTTTTTGTGTTCTAGAGTTATTTGTAAATAAAAAGTGAGGAAGGGGGAACATAACTCAATTTAGAATAAAAAGTCACTTCCTAGGTAGCACAACGTTGTGACTTAGAGGGGAGCCAAGGGGGCCAAATGGGGACGCAAAAATGGAGCCCACGCAGACACATGGAGGAACTGCGCAGGAGCAAAAAAACACGTGGCAAGAGGGGAATCATGCAAGAGGAGGTGAGCCTATGGATTGTGAGAGGCAGAGGCTATAAAATCGATAGGAGCCCCCTCATTTTGGATCATTCAGTTATGTGCATTTTGAGCTAGTCCTTTCGACTTCTGAGCACGCTGGCTGTTTAGCTAGTTTGCAACACTGTTTAGTGCATCGAGTGTCTCCATTCGGAGATTTCACCCTTAGCCTCGGGGGACTTTGAGTGCCTGCTCGGGCAAGGTATTTCCTTCTGTGTTTCAGCAGTAGTTTCATCAGCATTCCAACATTAGTTTTAACAACATTTTGGAGGACTGTGCAACACTTGGAGAGGGACGCAGTTCTTTTGGGTTGTAGTGCAGGATTGGGGTTTTGCAGGTGGATTTATGCTGGGTGATTGAGCAGGGGTCCAGCTCTTGTCTCATTGGAGGGATTTTGGCAGGGTTTCAGGCAGTGTTTCACGCAGAGTTTAGAGGGGTTTTCTTGAGTGGCAGCGCAGGGCATTGGGGAATTGTGCAGAACCCCAAGGGGGTGTTTTTCAGGGGTCGACCATTCCAGGAAAGCTTTCTAGGTTTTTCTGGGTTTCTTGAGTAGAGCCCGAATCCAGAGTTTTAGCTTTTTCCGAGGAGGGGAGTAGCCCCAAATCATCATTTGTTTCCTAGCAGCAGCAGCACAGCAACAACATCCACGCAGAGAGGCCATTCTTGTCATTCTAAGAGTATTTCTTCACTTTCCTTGTGCAAGTCGAGGTGCCATCTGTCTAGTCACCTCCTGTACTCATTTTATTGCTCAGTATAATAAAATGGCTTAGCATTTTCTCGCTGCATTTTTTGTGTATCTGCTTATATTTCCGGTTTACATTATTATATGCTGTTCCACTGTTATTTTATCACTTCTGGGTTATTATATCATCTGCACATATTTGGTTGGAGTTTTGCTAGGGTTTAAGGAATATTCCGGGTTGGGGTTATTACAACGATTTCCCTTTATAAGGGTTTTTTTTTGCCATTTTTGAAGATTTTGCCTCTTTTTCCAAAGAACAGAGGGCAACTTCTTTCCACAATAACTTCTACCTCCAAAGTCCATTTTAGCCCATTCAAGCTGCAATAGATTCAAAAGGAAAATATCTCTGCAATGGGGCTATTTCCAGGAACATCCTTGGACTTCCATTTTCCTCTATGAGGAACACTTAGACTTAGAAGTCTATCCAAAATCCATTTTGGATCATGCCTTCCCACTATAAGAACTTTTGGTCTCCAAAAGACTGATATACTGATCTGAACATTAAATGAGAGTACCTCACCCTCTTCTTTCTGCCTCCATACACTTGCCTTTGCATAGTGCCTCTGAACCAAAGTCTTTGACCACTTTCCTTCCTGGATGTGCTGGTCCTCTTGGGAAGAACTATCTTCCTCCTTGCCTTCCTGCAACACTCCCGCTGAGATTGTCACAGAAGGTAGTTTGAACTTCTCTGCCTTGATTATTGATCCAAGGTGGCTCAAACAAGTGTGAAATACATCTGCTTCACAAAATTCTCATTTGTACCTATTTGAAAAGCTGTCAACAACAACTGTTAACAACAACAAAAATACAGACAACAACTGGATGGCTTAAACTGTTGCTTCAACAAAAGAAACAGATTCCACATCTTATGAACACCTCCATGTCTTACATCTGGATACAAATGATGGACTAGATAACAAGCCCACAAAACATGTCTTTAAAACAAATGACCCTTCAAGTCAAGCATGTAGAAAAAGACCATTAGGACTCTTTTTCAAGGATGAAACACTTCATCATTATCTCCTTCTTGGAGACCAAGTTACTTTTCCCAAGTCAACATTGCATCACATGCATGTCAAAGCAATCAACCCTGCAAGTTAATTACACATACGTGTTCAAATACAAGGAAATCATTAACATCCCTGTGTTCATGCATATCATGCTCATGCATGCATTTCATCCTTCAACTCTCGCTTAAGCACACTGTACTTTTGAAGCTGACATGAAATATAATGTTGCAACAACAAAGTGAGTCTCCTACTCAACTTCTCCATTCACCTTCTTGGTAAGATCCTGCAACTTGCATTCCATTAACAAAGAAATGCAAATAGATGCATCAATAGACATGCAATCTTAATTGGATAAGAACTCTAACCATTTCTCACCAATCCCTTTTAAAGGTACTACCTTTGTCTACACATCAGCATCAACATGTGAATCATCCTGAGACACATCATTCATGGAAACTTCCTTTCCATTTCTGCCATCTTCTCTTTCCACCTTCTTCAACTTTTGTGGAAGCATTGCTGGATTTAGAGTCCAACACTTTTCAACAAGATGCCCTTGCTTATGGCAGTAAGTGCAGCACATGTACATCCTCTTGACAGCATGATTTGCCTTGTCCAATGGACCTTTGGCTTTGTTAAAATTGGCAACTAGGGCCAAACTCCATGTGAGTAATCTTATTTATGGCAACTGATATTTTTATTGGATCCTTCTCATTGAGAGGTGTAGGATTGATCTAAAGATCATCCGATTCTGACTAGTATTCATGGAGTTATGAATTTATTTATGTTATAAGTCAAATTGTCAAGTCGGCCGACAACTTGAGTAGGCTCAGAAGCCCAATAGGCATGCCTATTCATGATCTACGTTTTAGTATAAATAGAAGAGGACTTCAAGTCATTTGGACATCCTCTTCGGGTGATCTCCTCCTCTCCATGCCTTGGGGTTTTTGGTGAAGAAGAGACACACAAGAAGATACGTTGGGCCAAGTGTATGATGCCCTAGCTTATACACTGTAATGGAGACACCTAGCCATAGTCATGGTAGAAAATCATATGTTGTAATGAAGACTCATTCATAGAGATAGTTATATGCAACCCTAAACGTAGGCACTTATACGCTGTCCAGGTAGCCGTAGTGATATAAAGGAACTCGCTGTCATTAGAGGGTAGCCACACACAGTGAATGTGAAGCCACAGTCAAAGGAATCTCAGTCAAGGTATGTAGCCGCAGTGATAACACACACAGAAGAGCCGCAGTAAAAAGTAAGAGCCGCAGGCATACATTTAGCCGTAGTTATGAAACCACCGTCAAGACATCTAGCCACAGTATGCTCATGCAGTCAATAAAGACCCTATACGCATATGCAATCAAAAGCAACAGAGCTATGAAGAGGAGCTGCAGTTATATATGGAGTCGCAGTCATCTCCAAATGAAGCTGAGCCGCAGCCAAGGGAATGACTGCACCTCACTTTAGGAACAACAACCTCAACATTTAAATATGTATCTTGGTGCTCTCATTCCATACGCAGTCACTGTGAGGAGAGCTCAGATTAATTTACTGGAAGTCTGGGTACAAGGAGAAGTAGTGACGAGGGTTTCAAGCAATGATATATTGTATTGAAACCTCGGTGGCATACCTGTAGCTGCCATATCACTATAAACAACAGTGATAAAACTATTCTCTCTACTGAATGAAGATTATGCTAGAAGTCAGTCTTGGCATAACGAAATAGATTTTGATGATGGTCAAGAGATCCTTGGTATACTTGTAAAAGGACTCAGTCTCGACATAATGAAAATGATAAGGATGAACAATTTTGGGTTTATAATCCTCTCATCAAAGCAGTGATGTATGTTGATGAATGAAACAGTGGGCATGATAAATAATGAGCAGAATGATGATGAGAGCAGGAGCAACTCAATTATCAAGGTTCAACACATGGGACAATACAACGTGGTGTCACACGGTTATGTGCAGCAAATGGACAAAAGGCAGCTCTATGAGAGGTGAAGGAGTCACCTTAGAGAATCAGTTGAAGCAATATGTCTTCAACTGATCTCATGCGATATCAAAAGTCAAAATATTGACTTCTATTGTAAATGTACTATCTCTCTCACTTTCCCTGCTGAACTTTGAAGAACATAAAAGAAGAATTGATCAAGGGTTTCCCCACATTGGGGTTTGTCCCTGGCTGGCGCCACATCTTGTGTCCTTTTGTCTTGGCTTGTCTTCTACGATTTATATTTATGTTCTATCTGCAGTTTACCTTAATGCTGATGTGAGTGCTAACTGTGAAAATTTAAATAAATTGCTCTAGAATAGAACATACCTAAAATTAACATGGAATCAGAGGTGAGGTGAAGACAATGCCCAAGCAAGAGTGAAAGAGCAATCACCAAAGACAGTTGGGACAAGACAAAAGGATCAATGGGATCATCATCCCTCTTCTCAATCACTAAGGGTGAAGTCGAAGCAGAGAATATCATCAGAATGATGCAACGGAATATGGCCTACCTATAAATCACTTCATTGGAAGACTGGATCTCAGGGTGGAAGGAAAGGAAGATAACTAGTTCGGCCATTATGCGAAGGAGTGTCCGAATGGAAGGGACACATCACTTGATGATGATAACAACAGGGGCATCTTCAATGAGCAAAGGGAAGGAAGGTGCACTCTCTAATTTGGTAGAGATGGAAACAATTGTGGGATTATACTTGGAGCCGATGCCACCTATCCCGAAAAGGGTGTAGGGAATTTTACCCCTCAATTGAATGAGGGTAACTCGATTCATTTATAGAATCCTTTTTTTATGTACCTGATCGTAAGAAGAACCTGGTGTCCATTTCAGCAATAAAAGTCAAAGGTTTCAAGGTAGCACTCATCGATGGAAAGATATGTGTTTGGAAATAGAATTTTCAAAGATGCTTTTTGAGTTCAGGGTTGTGTCAAGTTACAGGAAGTCCACTGGGGACCATGTCTATTGACACATAGCACCGGAGGTTTGTGAGTAAGATGGTGACAGGGAACCTGAATTCAAAAAGAGCATGAAAGTAGATGTCTAAGATGTACCGAAGGAAAATGTTACAAGGGGACCATTCCCATCATGTAGTACCTGTGGAACAACTCGAGGGGTTTGAGATTGATAATCAGGAATCTCACGTATGCAAGTGGAAGAAAGCGCTCTACGGCTTGAAGCAAAACACCTTGGGCGTAGTATGAAAGGATCAATAGCTGTCTAATGAAGTTGATGTTGGAAATAATACTGAGAGGGGGGGGGGTGAATCAGTATTATCAAATCAATAAAACTTTTTCATTTCCATACTTAGATACATATACGCTACTTCAATTAAGCGAACCCGCGTGTATACGCAACTGTGTCTAATGAAACTAGTGTATATCCAGAATACTTACGATTCAATTATTCTATTAAATGTTAGTGCATCAGAACTTCTTTAACCATATGTATAGTAAGCAGGTGCAGTAAAATAGAACAGATCATCAAACACAAGAAGCACACATGAACACTATGATATAAGGTGGAAACCCAATGTGGGTGAAAACCACCTGCTGCAAGTCGTCTCTATCTTCTTTTAATAAGAAACTTCTTTTACAATAGTTCTGTATTTGTGCAGTCTTATACCAGTACGCAGGCTTCTACCTGCAGAAGGTTACAACCTTCTCTCGTTCTCCAGACTCTCTTGGAAGGGAGCTACAACCCCCTTAGCTCTTGTACTAGCCGATCCACTTACTAGTACATAGGTGCTGGCCTATTGAAATGCTCCAACCTTTACTCGTTCTCCAGTTGCTACTGGAAGGGAGCTACCACCCCCTTAGCTCTTGTACTAGCTGATGTACTAGTACGTAGGTACCGACCTATAGAAGGCAACAACCTTCTCTTTCTTCCTCCAGGTACTACGTTTCATACATTTTCAGATTGGATACTCCTGAAGCACAACACTATAATCCGAAGGTCACGTTTCATCCAATTTTCATACTGGACCCATCAATATCATTGAAGCACAAAACAATCAATACTAGCATCATCAATTTCTGAATCACCGAAACACTGAAACCCTGTCAACAACACAGTCACCAGAACACAGAGTAGACTACAGAACTCTACAATAACAATCAAACCCAACTGCAACTTCAAACATCATACTTTATTATGTATATGCTACTACAATGAATCAAACCCGCGTATATGCGCGCTTTCGCCAAAGCCAACCCGCGTACAGATCTATACATATTCAATCATGACTTTGCGGCTGTTTCAGACATCAGTCATACCCAGATCATAACATGCGTACAATAAAACATGCATCAATAATTCAATCTAGTCTATCATGACAAACCATATAAAGATGATTCATTTCAAACCATTTTGATCTCGATCTATTTAGATCCTTGGATCTTCATCAACTGTGAGATCCCTCCTTATCTTCAAGATCAAGCCAATGCATCATAACCCATATCCCTGCATAACGGATCTCATACTACCATCAGTATTCAAGTCTTTTCCATGCATTGCCTAATGATACTCTTCTCCTTTTAATAGTCTTAGACCTTACTCAATACCAGGTCCAAACCATAACAAAACAATACCACAAGACCCAATACTTGGGTCAACTCTATTTGGATGAATACCATAGACCCAAAGCCATAGGATCAAAATGTCGGACTAATACATGTACCAACCATAAGATTTCCCATGTGCGTGCGCTTTTCTCTGCATGAAAGTGCGTGAACTTTTCTCTGCATGAAAGGAACTTTTCTCTTCATGAAAGTGTGTGAACTTTTCTCAGCATGAAAGGAACTTTTCTCTGCACAAAAGTGCGTGAACGTTTCTCTGTATGAAAGGAACTTTTCTCTGCATGAAACTGCGTGAACTTTTCTCTGCATGAAAGAAACTTTTTCTCTGCATGAAAGTGCGTGAACTTTGCTGCACTATAATTTATCATCTGAGATGATTTTCCATCAAGGACAACACTTGTCTCATAATGCCAACAATCTCCCCCTTTGGACTTGATGGCAAAGCTAACTTGTCATACTGAGAACTGTCATCTGATTCCTTTGAGTTGCCCGACATCCCTTGCATTCAATCACATCTGATATCTCTTCTGTAGATTATAAATAAGTGAGATGTTCTTCTACGAGTGGGTTGCCATCAAGTACAACACATGCATCATAATGCCAACAATCTCCCCCTTTGGACTTGATGGCAACAATATCAAATCACTCTCCCCCTTTGACATCAAGGGCAAAGGGCGGACTAAGATATTCTCTTCCTTTGATAAACATTTTGCTGTTCATACTCCCCCTGAGTGCTTGCTGAAATTTCTGAATGAGCTCCCCCTTTGTATATTCCCAGGTGTACCAATCTGTCCATGCTCCCCCTGAGTACACGCTGAGTCTCTGCACTGCTGAAGTGTGCTGTTCATGCTCCCCCTGACTGTAGGCAAGATCTGCAAAAAGATGTTCTACAAGAAGAACATGACTCTATCATAAATGACCTTCCTATCACCAAAGACTCATACATACTTCCATCTCTCAACTAAGTGAGGATATACAAATATTGACTCATCCACCCAACCAAGTGGGCTTACACCAGAAGTTTACTCATGATAAACAAGTACATTACATCATTCATCCCAGGCATAGTGGGGAAACCAAAATACGCCGTTACATGACCTTGATAACAAAAGACATATATGACATAGAAACGAAATATCTAGAGCAAGACTATGAAAGTCATTAATAACTAATATCAGCAGCATCTGTCAATCACTATTCAGATCAGCAACCATGTTCTCCTTCTGCATTTGTTCCACTTCAAATCAACAACCGCTGAGTACTTGAAACAAAAGCTTCTAAGATAACGCCAACAATGCATTATCAGAAGTTTATTTGCTCCCCTGAACCTGTTTCAGATGGTCTCTGTCAGACCCATATCAGACTTCCTTCAACCAGAGTCTGTCCCCATTGATTTCCTTCAAAAACACCATATACACGACTACATCCACATAAACCTGCGTATATACGCGGATGTTCTTCATAAAATTCGCGTACAACCATTTCCAGATCAGCAACCTGTAAATGTCCTGTAGCAAGGTATGTCCGCATATAGATATCAACTCATCCTCTTGAAAGACATCATAGCCATCTCATCAACATCAAGATCTGCATGATCTTATATATCTTCCATGTATCATCATCCGGGGACATCTGTATCAATCAACATATGTAAGTATCAATCTGTCATTGTATCATCATCATGTCTCCAACAATGTAATTTTGAGTAATCATTCATGTATCCAACATACTGTATATAGTACTATGTATCTTTAGCTCAATATCATCAACCGCAGGAATCCTCATTCACATGAGAGCCAAGAACTATAGGGGACTTGCATCAACTACATTATATGATCTTTATGCATATGAGGACAACAACATATGATAGACTCATCATCAAGTAATGAAGATGTGTATACAAGCTTTGTACTTCTCCTTATCCTTATGAAGATTACCATGTAAGCACCATATATGCATTATCAGAGAATCAACCACAAATATGATCTGAACATCAACTATGTAACCCCAAGAAACATATGAGATTTTGTCATGGACAACTCATAACCATAGCAAGATATATCACTTAACCCTATAAGCATCATCACCAAGGACTACTAACCATAATGCCAACAATGCATCATTAAAAACATATGCTCCCCCTGAACCTGTGCCATCTGTTCACTGTCAGATCTGATCATACACGTATCAGCAATAAGCATCAAGACTTCATCATCATCAAGTTAGGATAAAAAATACTTCTAAACTTCTTAGGAGTATCAAGACATTTCCACACATCATTAGCAGATTGTAACAATTATCAAACAGAGCAAATGGACTGCATCCTATCAAACCCTTTTTCTGAGCCCTATCCCTATTGCTTTTCCTCAGACTGACATATATGCGACTGCGCAGTGGCCAACTCGCGTATATATGCGACTTCTATTTATGGAACTTGCGTATGAGATTCAAAACACTGCAGTTTTATATTTTCAGCTCTCCCTGAGTCTGTTATGTTTGTGATGTGCTGTGTCTGAGTATATTGTGCTGTGCCACATCTTTCTGACTGTACTTCCTTCTTCTTCCATATCTTCAAGCGTGATGAAGTTTTCTCCTTTTGGTATGGTGCTCGTACTTTATTCCTGCATTCCTTTGCTATATGTCCAAGCTTGTTACATGCATAACACCTTACATGTTTCATATTCCTTCTGTAGCAATCAACAACTTTGTGAACAAACATATTGCAAGAAAAACAATATCTCTGAAAGTAATGTGATGATCTTGAACCATTCTTCTTCTACGTCTGGCTGCAACATGTCCAAGATTATGACATACATAACATTCAACATTATTCATTGGAGGAGTAAAAGATTTTCTTTGAAGTATTTCTTTCCTTGGCTGTTGATGAGGTTTTCCTCTCATCTCTTTGTTGAGCATTTCAGATTTCTCATTAGAATTCCTTGCCTTTCCTTGTGAGCTAGATTCACCTTCAGCAGATTCATAAAAACCAAGACCAGTTTTGATAGCAGGAGGCCTTTGACTACTAAGAATATCATCCAAAATTTTAGTACTGTCTTGAAATCGTAAGAGCTTATCCTTTTCTTCTAATTTATCATTTAGAATATTTACCTCAATTTGAAGATGCTCTTCCTTTTCACGATACTGCTTCTTTATGTTCTCCTCAGCTTTCCTTCCTTCTTCCAACTGATGTCTTAATTCAAGAACTTCGTTCTCTTGTTTTTCAATAGCTTGGAGTAGTCCTTTATTCTGCTTCTTTGATTCTTCAAGATCTTCCTTTAGCGAGCGGATTGTAGCTTCAAGCCTTTCATAATAACTGGATCTATCTCTGAGTTTCTGGATGATTGTGCTCCTTTCATTGACTTCATTTCTTAATGATGTCACTTCATCCTGCAACTTTTCACATTTTTCGTTGAATAACTTCCTTACCTTATTTCCCTCCTCTAGTTGAGCTTTTAGTTTGGTAGATTCTTCTTTGAAGGCACATTCCTTCTTGCTCAAAAGATCTTATTGATCTCTAATTTTGTCTGTAATCCTTTTAAATTCTGCCTCTATTTGATATCTTTCTTGTTCACCCATAAGCGCAAATTCAGTTGTTTCGCTATCACTTTCATCATCTTTAAGATGATAAATAGATGTATGACCAGAGGATAACAAATTCATACCTGATAGATCTTGTTCATCTTCATTCTGAAGTGATTCTGAACCTGATGTGCTTCTTCCACATATTCCCAATCCATACACCCACTGTCATAGTTTCTTCTGAGATGTCTTCTTCTTCTTAGGTGCTTTTTCTTAAGCTTCTTTCCCATAGTCCACGGTTCTCCTTAAGGGGTCAAGCTTCTACCAAGACCTGTCTGCTCCCAATTTTTGGAAATAACACTGAAGGGGGGGTGGGGGTGAATCAGTATTATCAAATCAATAAAACTTTTTCATTTCCATACTTAGATACATATACGCTACTTCAATTAAGGGAACCCGCATGTATATGCCACTGTGTCTAATGAAACTAGCGTATATCCATAATACTTATGATTCAATTAATCCATTAAATGTTAGTGCATCAGAACTTTAACCATATGTATAGTAAGCAGGTGCAGTAAAATAGAACAGATCATCACACACAAGAAGCACACATGAACACCATGATATAAGGTGGAAACCCAATGTGGGTGAAAACCACCTGCTGCAAGTCATCTCTATCTTCTTTTAATAAGAAACTTCTTTTACAATAGTTCTGTATTGGTGCAGTCTTATACCAGTACGCAGGCTTCTACCTGCAGAAGGCTACAACCTTTTCTCGTTCTCTAGACTCTCTTGGAAGGGAGCTACAACCCCCTTAGCTTTTGTACTAACCAATCCACTTACTAGTACGTAGGTGCTGGCCTACTGAAATGCTCCAACCTTTACTCGTTCTCCAGCTGCTACTGGAAGGGAGCTACCACCCCCTTAGCTCTTGTACTAGCTGATGTACTAGTACGTACGTACCGACCTATAGAAGGCAACAACCTTCTCTTTCTTCCTCCAGGTACCACATTTCATACATTTTCAGACTAGATACTCTTGAAGCACAACACTATAATCTGAAGGCCACATTTCATCCAATTTTCATATTGGACCGATCAATATCATTGAAGCAAAAAACAATCAATACTAGCATCATCAATTTCTGAATCACTGAAACACTAAAACCCTATCAACAACACAGTCACCAGAACACAGAGTAGACTACAGAACTCTGCAATAACAATCAAACCCAACTGCAACTTCAAACATCATATTTTATTATGTATATGCTACTACAACGAATCAAACCTGCGTATATACGCGCTTTCGCCAAAGCCAACCCGCGTACAGAAGTATACATATTCAATCATGACTTTGCGGCTGTTTCAGACATCAGTCATACCCAGATCATAACATGCGTACAATAAAACATGCATCAATAATTCAGATCTAGTCTATCCATGATCAAACCATAT
>APFE030151858.1:244185-254209 GCA_000404065.3 Pinus taeda
CATGAAAGTGCGTGAAATTTTCTCTGCATGAAAGTGCGTGAACTTTTCTCTGCATGAAAGTGCGTGAACTTTTCTCTGCATGAAAGAAACTTTTTCTCTGCATGAATGTGCGTGAACTTTGCTGCACTATAATTTATCATCTGAGATGATTTGCCATCAAGGACAACACTTGTCTCATAATGCCAACAATCTCTCCCTTTGGACTTGATGGCAAAGCTAACTTGTCATACTGAGAACTGTCATCTGATTCCTTTGAGTTGTTCGGCATCCCATGCATTCAGTCACATCTGATATCTCTTTTGTAGATTATAAATAAGTGAGATGTTCTTCTACGAGTTGGTTGCCGTCAAGTACAACACATGCATCATAATGCCAACAGTTGAGATTCATTAGGAGTGAAATCGATCCAAACCATACGAAGGTTGAGGATGATAGACCTCTCATCCCAACACCTTATGAGGACGACCTATTTCTGACAGGTGCAGACCCTCTTATTTGCAGAAGTAAGAGGGAGTTGGATTATGTGGAATGATAAACTGCAAGCCTGTGACTACCTCGAGAATCTTAACTTTCAGAAGTTATATGGTAGTGATGTCGGACCAGATTTGGGAAATGCCTCTGAGTTTCATAAACTCATTCGCGTTGATGTTCTTGGTGAACTCCGTCCGGAAATATGATTTGTAGTCAGCATGGTGAGCCTGACTAGGTTGGTGCCAAGAATCTTCTGAGATATTTTTAGGGCACAATCTCTCATGGATTTCACTATGGAAAATATGAAACTACATGATTATTCGAATGCTGCCTGGGCAGGTAATGTGGAGGATCACTAGAGCACTTCTCAGTGCTAGTTCTCTTTGGATTCTGCTTCGATATATGGATGAGCAGGAAGCAGAAAACGGTCGCTGTAAGCACTGCCGAGATTGAATACATAGCTACAAGTATGATCTCGTGTGAAGCTGCATGGTTGCAGGAGCTCTTAAGTGAGCTGATTGTACACACGACAGATACTACAATGTTTCTTTGTGACAACCAGAGGTAGGATTCGATTATTGAGGAATCCCGTATTCAATGCTTGCTCCAGCTGATAGACATCAGATACTGACATATCTGGGATATGGTAAGTCGATGAGCAAGGAGGCTCCATCGCATTGAGATGATGTACAGGTCGCTACACTTTGTCAAAGCCCCGGGGAAAGATCAAATTTGTGATTTTCCCGAACGACTTGGAGTCATCGAGAGACCCTTGTAAAAGGGTCCTGCATGTTGCATACATTGAGCTCTGGGAGCTCTGGGGGCTCGCGGTTCTTACTGGAGCAACATACGACCACAAGGTGACTCACCCTCCCCTGGTGGTGCGCACTGGGACAAGATGATTCGCTCTCTTGTGAGACAGGATGATTCGCTCTCCTGTGGACAAGATGATTCGCTCTCTTGTGGACAGGATGATTCACTCTCCTGTGGACAAGATGATTTGCTCTCCTGTGGACAGGGTGATTCGCTCTCTTGTGGGACAAGATGATTCACTCTCTTGTGGGATAGGATGATTCGCTCTCCTGTGGACAAGATGATTAGTTCTGTCGAGGCATCCTACCCATGCAGTCCGAGACTCATTGGAAGTACCTCTCATCTGATCAATGAGCAGGGAAATGAGGATAGGGACCATAGTAGTACCGATGGATGCATCGTTGTATCTACCGTACTCCCTATGCTAGGATAACCTTCATTGATCTGGGATCAATGATATTGGTCTGGTACTAGTGGTAGGAGTTGTACCCACTATGACACTGATTTCGGGTCAGTAGAGGACTGGTCTGGGACTAGTGGTACATACTCTGAGGCTGATTTCGAGTCAGTAGAGGACTGGTCTTGGACCAATTGTAGGAGTTGTACCCACTATGACACTGACTTCGGGTCGGTTGAGGACTGGTCTGGGACCAATGGTACACACTCTGAGACTGACTTCGGGTCAGTGGAGAATGGTATGACACATTCTCGATCAATTCTTCTTCTTCATGGTTCAGTAGATCTGAGCAGAGCAGCGCTGAGTAGAGCCAGCAGCGCTGAGTAGAGCTTAACTGAGCTAACAGAGCTGAGCAGAGCTACCAGAGCTGAGTAGAGCGAACAGAGTTGAGCAGAGCTGAGCAGAGCAGTGCAGGGCACTGATGACAGAGATAGTATAGTTGGACATATGGATCAACGAATGGAGTTCTCCCTAGTTGAGAGGGAGTGTTAAAATTGGCATCTAGGGCCAAACTCCATGTGGGGCATCTTATTTATGGCAGCTGATATTTTTATTGGATCCCTCTCATCGACAAATGTAGGATTGATTTAAAGATCATTCGATTCCAACTAGTATTCATGGAGTTATGAATTTATTTATGTTATAAGTCAAATTGTCAAGTCGGCCAGCAACTTGAGTAGGCTCAGAAGCCCAATAGACATGCCTATTCATCATCTATGTTTTAGTATAAATAGAAGAGGACTTGAAGTCATTTGGACATCCTCTTCGGGTGATCTCCTCCTCTCCACGTCTTGGGTTTTTGGTGAAGGAGAGACACACAAGAAGATACATTGGGCCAAGTGTATGATGCCCTAGCTTATATGCAGATGATGCCCTAGCTTATACGCTGTAATGGAGACACCTAGCCGCAGTCATGGAAGACAATCATACGCTATAATGAAGACTCATTCATAGAGACACTTATATGCAACTCTAAACGCAGGCACTTATACGCTGTCTAGGTCGCCGTAGTGATATAAAGGAAGCCGCTATCATTAGAGGGTAGCCACATTAAAAGTGAAGCCACAATCAATGTGAAGCCGCAGTGAAAGGAATCTCAGTCAAGGTATGTAGCCGCAGTGATAACAAGCACAGAAGAGTCGCAGTAAAAAGTAAGAGCCCTAGGCATACAGTTAGCCGTAGTTATGAAACCACCGTCAAGACATCTAGCCACAGTATGCTCATGTAGTCAATAAAGACCATAGTTTTAAAATTCGGCCGATTCGAAATGGAAACGGCCGAGTTGATCCGTTTCATTGGCCAAAACTGTGACTCGGTTGAAGAAACGGTTTAGTTGGCCGAGTTAGCCATGACTCGGCCAACTCGGCCGTTTCCATATTGACTCGGCCGAGTCATAAATAGCGGCCCGTAACCCCATCCAAAACAGCGATTTAACATTTTTTTAATGAAATTTTAAGGTGTTTGCTGATTGGTTTGGACTCCAGCGTGTTTTATGAAGTAGCTAAATGTTATTTGGGGTCCATTTCCCCCTCCCAAACCCTATTTAACACACTCAAATGCTCTCTACTATTGATATGCTATTCAAATTTCATGGTAATGTTAAATTCTTAAAGTAAAAGTGACATTCTCCTTAATCTTCATTTTCATCCTTTACTTAAATTTTTAACATTACCATGAAATGACTCAGGATGTTTGAGAGTGGTTCCGGCCTCATTGGATTTCATATGGAGAAAGTAGAATTTTAGATTTCATTCAAAATCCAGCAGACTTATCAGTTTTTTTCAGGATTTTAGGATTGGGGGATTGCAATGTTTCCATTGAATTTTGTCATGTATTAGGGTATGGAACTCGTATTTAATCAAGAGCACGAATCCCTCTATGTACCTTGATGTTAGTGACATTGGTTGTCGAACTCCTTTGGGATTCGCTCCCAAACCAGGAGCTTCTAAAAATGTCGCTCCCGCTCCTGTTTTCGCTCTTGCTCCCCACTTTCGCTCCTGCTCCCAAGTAACACTGAGCCAGATGATGTTGGCAACTCTAGCAGTAGCCAGTAGTACTGGTCGCAGAGTTTTGTTGTAGAGGCCATTTATAGCCTCCTTGGTTATGTGTTTTTGTTTTGATCTCTATATCATCATCGTGTATGTATTGGACAATGCACTGGGTGCCATTTTGATATAATGAATATATTCATGAGCCTACTTTGATCATATGTTGTCTTCTATCTATATTCTAATGCTGTGTGTTTGGAAACATGAATGAAAATCTTTATTGTTTTGATCTCCATATCATCATCGTGTATGTATTGGACAATGCACTGGGTGCCATTTTGATATAATGAATATATTCATGAGCCTACTTTGATCATATGTTGTCTTCTATCTATATTCTAATGCTGTGTGTTTGGAAACATGAATGAAAATCTTTAAAATTATGTGTTTTTATAAAAAATAAATATTTAATGTATTTTTTACAACGACCGAGTCATTAAGATCGAGCCGGCCGAGTCGATACCGAGTCGAAGTCGGAGTCGGAGTCGACCCTCGGCCGAGTCGGAGTCGGAGTCGGAGTTTTAAAACACTGGTATTGGGTCAACAATTGTTTCTTGGTACAGCAAGAAACAGAGATCACTTGCACTCAGTTCAGCAGAAGTAGTGTACATGGTTGCTAGTCAAGTAGCTTAAGAGGCTATCTGGATGAGGAAGATTCAGGTTGGTTTGTTTGGTCAGTAAATGGATCCAACTGTGATTTACTGTGACAATCAGAGTTGCATCAAACTCTCTAAGAATCCAGTTTCTCATGATCGGTCCAAGCATCTTGATATCGGGTATCACCATCTTCGAGATTGTGTGCTGAGGAGAATTATGTTGTTGGAGTACATTCCCACAGAGGAGTGGGATGCATATATTTTGACAAAGGCTTTGTCAAGATGCAAATTCGAGTTTCACAAAGGTAGGATCGGGGTGGCAAATAATCCCTTTCTTATTGAGAGGGAGTGTTAAAAATAGCAACAGGAAATCCTAATTTAATTTGTCCTTGAATTAAATTAGGAATTAAATCGAAATTCTATTCTCATGGCTACATGTAATAGTTAACCAAGTTAAATTGACTTAGTTGTCTTAGGAAATTCGAGTTGGAAGTCTATCTAGAGTCATGTAGAGTGATCCCTAAATTTTAGAGGCCCAAATTGAGTTCTTTTGAGTTGTAATTAATGAACTCAGTGTAACTGAGTTAAAGTCAGTTAAACTAGTTCAAATAGTTGGTGGAAGTAGTAGGAGGTCTAGTAGTGGGGACAAGCACCAATGTAGCTTCACTGCTCTACCAGTTAAATGAAGATTCACTCATAAATAACTCATGCATGTCAGTTCAGAGGAAGGCCTAGTTGAGATTAGAGTTCAAGGACAGTGTACTATCAGTTGTATAATTTTCCGAATTGTACAGATGGTGCATGGAATCAGTTGAGGGCCTATGATGGATTGCGCAGTTATGGAGATTGAATTTTCCAATTAAATATGGGCTAATTCTCTCAGGAATTGCGCAAGGAAGTAGGGGCTTGGCAGGCAGCAGAATTGGCTAAGTGTTGGCTTGAGCTGGTTTCTGAAGCAAAGAGAGAGATTGTACTTGTGCAGAGATTGTTTGGGTTAAATAAGCATTGTATTTCCTTCTCAGATCTTCTAGTTAATGCAATAGATAGTCAGGGTTTTGAGCAGTTGCTTTCCCCATATATGTGTGATTGATATTCTTCCTTTTCTGCTTATTTTTCTTATCGATCAATTTTGGTTTCCACTGAAGAGTAGAGTAGATTCTTGTCTTGTGTTTTAGCATATCACATAAGTTGTTGAATCTGCAAGTAAAAATCTACATCAGGGATGGTATTTCACAGGAAACCCCAATTTTGGTTGCGGTCCCACTCCCTTATTCACTTATATTACCCTCTTTCCATTCATTATTATCCCATTCGTCATTTCTCCGACCTGGGTTCACATTCCTCCACTGGGTCCACATAGGATCAGCTTGCCCCTTCCCCTTGCCCCCACCTTGGGTCATGGCCTGGAATGAAGCCTGGAGGTTGATGCAGCTGAAAAGAAAGTTAAAAGCATATATGGTCACATTCAACAAGAAAAGTACCACAAAATGCAAAAGATGGTCGGGACAAAAACATTTTAGCATGTGGGCAAAAGCCAATACATGAGCCCTAGCCCATTATCATGGCCATCACCCTGATTCCTACAAGTTCTATGAGACTTCTTCATCATATAGGAACCCATGATTGTCCCAACCCCTAGTGGGCAAAGAATCGCCCCACCTTCAAAGGGGGATTCCACTGTTATATCTTACACATCATGCTCTAACCCCTTGAGCCCCAAGCAGTTAATCAAAGAAAACCACAAAAGGGAAAAGGCATATAAAGGATGGTGGAAAAACCAAGGTTGGGGCACCTCATGTAACACAATTGCTCCCTCCTACACATTATAAAACCAAAGTGTGGGTTTCCCTCTTATTAGCTACCCTTTTACCCCAGCATGTGACCTAGTACTGCCCCTTCTAATCCCTTACTCCATTCACCTATCTGTCACATGCCACCACCTTTTGATGGATGTACCTTGACTATATTATCCCCTTTACAGGTAGAAAGCACCTAACGGGGTGCTTGGTTAACTCATTTGGAGTTTAGGAGACATTGGCACATCTCGAAGCCCATTATGGAAGGGCAGGCCATTATGAAGTCCCCACCTGTGGTCCATGATTAAGTAAGCTCATGTACTCAATTCTCTAACGACGTGTTGTACTGGAAGGCTAGGGAATGCATTGGATCTTATGTAGGATTGCAAATGGTTTCCATTTGGGGTTTGGTCTCCCTATACATGGTCCTATCCTCCAGAGGGTTACATTAGCACATGTAGGGTGAGTGTTGAGAGCCATGGGCTTCCATAGCAGCAGATTACACTCCATGGTTCCCAACATCCATTCAGAGATTGCTCGTGGATCACCTATTAGATGAGGGGGATCCACTTGATCCATCATGCCGTGTTGACCCCAGATCTACACCACACACTTGACAGATGATCTAGGACTTCCACGATGATGTGGTATCACCTACACCATCATCCTAGCCCCTAACGGTGACCTATAGGCATCTTCGATTTGTTTGGAGACCCATGAGGACACTTGTGTGCCCCCAGATGTCATTTGGAGCACCACAGGTTATTACAAGGGGCCACCCCCTTGTCCACTGCTTTTGAGGGTCCTTCTCTCCATTATGGCACCCATGGACCTCATTAGGCCTCTTACAGGGCCCTACAACATGCATAGATTATTATTTGACCTTTTGAGAGGCTTATCTTTTCATTCATGAGCTAGTTTGGTGGGCTTGTCACCAAAAGTTGTATTATTAGCACATTGTTATATTTTTGGGGCTTATGTAGGCGAAGGAGGCTAATTTGAACTCCTTAGATGTGTATAAATACAAGTGAGGTGAGATCATTTCTCATCATCACTTTGGATTGGACCTCTCTCTTCTTTAGAGAATTTCGCACTTTTTTCTAGAAGATGAATTGGAGCATTTATGGATGAATTTTGATGTATGGTTATTGGTCTATCTTCTCTTGGAGCTTCTCTATTGTCATTTGTGAATGGTTGGATATACTCTACTGCATGTAAGTACAAATTTTTGATGTTATTCTTGTTACTTTTGTCACATATGCTAGATGGGATTTTCGTTGTTTTAAAGCTAATTATTGCATGCAATTGCTTAATATTGTGGGATTGTCTTTATTATAACGTTCTCTCCATGTATTGGCCCATGTAGTGTGAGCGAAATATCCTAGGGGTAAATATGACCTTGATAAGCTATTCCTCTTGTACATTTGAAGTATAAAAGCTGCAAGATTGCTTTCACTTGACCTAGAGGGGTTTGTGAAGTAATTTTGAGGCCTCCTTGACTGGGAACCAAGAAATATTACACATAATCAACATAGACTCCATTCTCCCAAGGATTAAGGCACTAATCTACCAAGGGTGGTCAACAACACACTCATTCTTTCACCTTCTCCCAAGTCTAGCCACATTGGGGTGCTAGGGCATCAATTTCCCAACAAGTTAGCCACCAAAAAAGTTTCATCTCCTAGGGCCTCTTATGCGGGCCTTTCCTCTAGCCCTCCTCCAAATTTGAAGACATTCCAACGGTGGAGTTGGGAGAAAAGCCAAGCCCTAGCTCTAGGACCAAAACTTGCCCTGCCATCCCTAAGGCTAGTACTTCCCAGGGACAAAGCAACATCATTAAGTGAAATACTTTCTTTGATCCTTTCCACCTTGTCTAGGGTAAGAAAATCATTGATTATTTCATACCTTCCTCATACCCTAGACCGAGTCCACTTGGCTCCGTGTGGTCCCGCTCCTTCAAAGGACGATTCTTCAAGAACCATCTGGGATACCAATTCTAATAAGGATTTTAGGGTGTGGGGAACTCCTTTCAGAGCCTATTCCCATACACCTAACCCCCAAGATCCTCTTCCTTTCCTTGGAAGCACATAGTACCATGCTTAAAAAGCAAGCAAGCTCCATCTTTCAAAATATTTTGGGAAAGGGTTTGGGTCGCTCATATCCACTGACTTATCATTCATTAGTGACTCCATACATATCAGGTCTCCTCCCATCGATCAAAGTCCGTAAATAGAAGGGAGCCTTAGCTGAGGTGACAGTGGGCTAAGACTTCATTTGTTGCCCTTGGCCTAGCACTGCCCTTTAGGGATTCCCCTTAGGTCCCCTACTAGTTTGAACTTTGAGCGGTAACATTGCCAGAACTTGACGAAGAAGGAAAAATCCTATTTGAGCCTAAAGCAGTCTCGGAAACAAGAACCCGAAAATTATGGAATCGATTAATTTCAAAGTATCTCATTAAGTGGAAGAACTTACCTGTTGAAGATTCCACATAGGAGGACGAGAATTTTATACAGAAGCATCCGAAACTACTCAAGTGTTGAGGACAACACTTTTTTGAAGGAGGGGCATGTTAGGTCCCTATAATACTAGCGTATCGCCCTTATTGTTATTGTTAGTGTATCCCCCTATTGTTATTGTTGTGCCAATGTATGCCCCATATTGTTATTGTTGTGCCCCACAGAAGCCTACTATTGTTATTGTTGTGCCCTTACATTATTATTTTTATGTAGGCTCTGATTATATTGTGACCCCTAAGACTCCTATATATACCAAGGAGGTCTTATCATTTGAATCATCCAAGAATTGTTCATTTATGTGATGTAAAGGAGGTTGTCCCCTCGAAGAGGCTATTTCTTAAGTCATTGATCTATATTTTCTTCTATTTTGTGAGTTGGTTGCATAACACTCTAAATCCTTCTCCTTCTTCCTCGTGTTGCTCCTCCCTTGAGTCCTCCTCTTGCTGCCCATGTTCTAATGGTTCCTCTAACCATGTAGGTGCCTCCCCCAAGATGGGCACCTTAGACTCCACCCTCCACTAAGACAATACATCAATATTGTCTACGGAAATGGCATTTGGATCCATTGGTTTCCTATTTGCTTCACTCAAAGTCGAAGATTGTAATGCACATACACTAAAACATTGAGGCGTGAAAACTGCAACCTGTAAGAGTGTCATAAAAGCTAATGAGTCTTGACTCTTGACACTTGAGGGTCATAAAGTAAAATTACAATAAATGTAATTGCTCAATTGAAGGTTGAAGCTCAAAGTTATACCTATTGCGCTTTTTGGAGTGTATTTTCTCAAATACACTCTGTTGACCTCTACCGGTCAACTACCCATGCAGTACACCCCCTATTTTTTGCAAAAAGGGGCAGCACCTGATCAGCGTGTCCGTGCCATCCTGCAGTCATCAGTAGCTTGATCAATCTAATTGTAAACCCAGTTTGCATGTGTTCTTTGTAAATAATCCTAGCAGATATGAGTCGTGTTTGTAAATTGCCTAGGTGGACCTAACTTTCTCATGATAATCTATGTCCCGGAAGGTTTTTCGTCTCACCGATCCACGGATCGGCAGAGTTTTCTTTCAAACCTGACCCCAAAGCCGGGATAGATTTTGTCATTGGAATTTTAGGAGAATCCTAGTGTGTTGATCTGCTAGATTATAGTTGTGTCGCAGAGCTGGGGGATTTGTGAGGGTCTATGTTAAAGGGGTTTTTCCCCTTGAGATGTAAATAGTTAAATTCATGATGTAATGTGTCCTGAGGGTCGAAAAATGTTTTAAATCCCCTCATGAGTCCTAAGTCCTAGGTCCTAGGTGATGTTTCCAAGGTCTTAGTTCGATG
>APFE030151858.1:281673-337269 GCA_000404065.3 Pinus taeda
CAATGCAAAGAAACTTCTCATCAATACATTGCTAGATGGTGGTATGATTCAGATATCCCATTTAATGCTGCTCGCTCACCTTATTACCAAGCTATGTGGGACTCTGTTATAGCTGCAAGAAAAGGCTTCAAAGGCCCTAGTTTGCATGACTTGAGGGGAGTTCTTTTGAAAAAAGAGATATCTTCCATTGATGAGTATTTGGTTGAGCTTAAAGATTCATGGCTCAAAACAGGTTGTTCCATCATGTCAGATGGATGGACCAATGGAAAGAACTGCACTATCATTAATTTCCTTGTTTCTTGACCTCAAGGAACCATGTTTTTGAAATCAGTTGATGCATTTGATAAGGTAAAGGATGTAGCCCTTCTATTTGAGCTTGTGGATAACATTATTCAGGAAGTTGGGGAGCAGCATGTTGTGCAGGTCATCACTGATAATGCCTCAAACTATGTTCTTGCTGGAAAGATGCTTGAGACCAAATATAAGACCATATTTTGGACTCCATGTGCTACACATTGCATAGACCTCATGCTTGAGGATATAGGCAAAGTGGAGTGGGTAAAAAACATTGTAGAGCATGCCAAGTGCATTACAAAATACATTTACAACCACTCATGGGTATTGAGCCTAATGAGGAAAGACACTAGGGGCAAAGAGCTTGTTAGGCTTGCAATTACGATATTTGCAACTCACTTCCTCACGTTGCAATGTCTCAATGGTCAAGATAAAAACTTGCAGAAAATGTTTTCCTCTGAAGAATGGTCTGAATCTTAGTGGGCTTGTAGACTAGATAGAAAAGACACCAAAAAGAAAGTGTTACACACTTATTTTTGGAAAAGGTCTCTAGAGCTTGTGAAAATTACCGAGCCCCTTGTTAAGGTGCTAAAGATGGTGGATGGGGAAAGATTGGCCATGGGCTACATTTATGAGGCTATGGATCAGGCAAAGGAGCAGATAAGGGCAGCTTACAAGGATAGGTTAGCTAAATATGATCGTATATGGGAGATCATTGATAACAGATGGAACAATCAACTCCATCATCCTATACATGCAACTGGGTATTTTTTGAACCCAAAGTATCATTATAAAAATAGGCTAGGAGATCTGCATGATGGGGAGGTCAGAGCTGGATTGATTGATTACTTGGAGCGCATGGTCCCTAGCCATGTAGACGAGTTGGAAATACATAGACAACTTATTGTTTTCAATATGGCAGGTGGTACTTTTGGCAAAAACTTGGCAAAGATGGCAAGAGATGTGGACCAACCAGGTAAGCAATTCCAATTTCCAATTTGTTTTTCTTTTCAAGTTAAAATTGTTTATGTTCTTTACAAATCAAATTATAAACTAAGTTACTAATTAATGTCTTTTTCTTTGCAGCACATTGGTGGGAGTCATTTGGTGGCCAGTGTCCTCAATTGCAAAGGTTTGCAATTAGAGTCCTCAATTGCAAAGGTTTGCAATTAGAGTCCTCAGTCAAACTTGCAGTGCTTCAGGTTGTGAGCGTAGTTGGTCTGTTTTTGAGCGCATACACACGAAGAAGAGAAACAGTTTGGAACAAAAACAGTTAAATGATCTTCTTTTCGTGCAATACAGCCTTCCACTGAGGAGGAACCAAATGATGAGCAAAACACCTGACCTAGATCCCATTATGTTGGACGATATTGATCCAACATCAGAATGGGTGGAGGAGACTGAAGATCCTGTGCTTGAGGCTGATTTTGATATCGACATGGCTTTAGTGGGGGATGAAGCAAATTATATGACGGCATCAGAACCAGGATCAGTAGCGGCATCAAGGCAAAGAACCAATGGAAGGCACTAGTTGTCCAGGTCGACAAACTCGTGCTTCCATTAGGTCCACTTCTATTGTTATTGGTGGCATTGATACTGAGGTCGCAGATCAGGCTGAGGCATCCTCAGACTCTGAACCAGATGATGTCTATGTATCTCCTAATGATGATCATGTGGCTAGTAGAGGTGATGAACTTGATGATTGATCATGTGTACACTGTAGACTTGTAGTAGGCCAATGGCTTCATAGCTTGTAGCATTGTTTCTTAACTTTATAGGCCATTTAGAGCCTCATTGCTTATGTATTTTGCTATTTTGTTGATGATATGTATTGTACTTGGTGCCATTTTGATATATTCACCTTTACATGGTATATAAATGAGCAAACTTTGTATATTTTGTCTCTATTGGCTTGGAATCATGGTTTTACATCTTAAAAATAGTTTTGTTTCAATAAAAATTAATTATTTAATGTATTTTTTTAAAACTGGTTCATTTAGACCAAACCAGTCTCGGTTAGTCCGGTTCCGGTCGATAAACCGAATCATTAGGTGGACCGGTCCGGTCACCGGTTCCGGTTTTAAAAACACTGAGTAGTACTGGTGACTGGTGATGTTTTACAGTTTACTTTTGTTGTGGAGGCCATTTAGAGCCTCCTTGGTTATGTGTTTTTGTTTTGATCTCTATATCATGTATGTATTGGACAGTACATTGGGTGCCATTTTGATATAAAGGATATATTCATGAGCCTACTTTGATCATATGTTGTCTTCTCTCTATATTATAATGCTTTGTGTTTGGAAACATGAATGAAAATCTTTAAGATTATGTTTTTTCATAAAAAAATAGATATTTAATGTATTTTTTACAACAACCGAGCCATTGAAATCAAATTGGCCAAGTCGATACCGAGTTGGAGTTGGAGTCGGAGCCGACCCTCGGTCGGTTCCGAACCCGAGTTGGAGTTTTAAAACATTGGTCTCACTACAAGAGAAAAAGGGAGGGCTTATGTCATCATCCTGGCCCTTACAGATGATTTATAAGCATTTTCAATCCACTTGGAGACCCATGAGGATGTCCTTGTGCCCCCACATCCACTTGGAAGCACCACAGGGACTTACTTGGAAAACAAGGGGCCAACCCCTTGTCCACTATGTTTGAAGTCCATTTCCTCACCATGATAGGACTTCATTAGGCCTTCTCAATGGCCCAACAACTCATTATTTTGATTATTCTTCCCTCTTGAGAGGCTTATTTTTTTTAATGTTATTAAGCTATCTTGGTGTGATTGTCACCAAGGGATGATATTATTGCACATTATTTTATTATTTGGGGCTTAATTAGGCCAAATAGGCAAATCGAACTCATTAGAGATGGTATAAATAGATGAGAGGTGTTTCATTTCTCTCATCATCACTTGAATTGGATTTAGTAGCTACTTGAGAATTTCGCATTCCTGTTTGGTGGACGAGTTTGGATTGCATGGATGAATTTTAATGTATGGATTCTATCTTCTTGATCTTGGAGCTTCATTATTTGCATAATTTGATGATTGGATATACTCATTTGTACATGTAAGTGATCATTTTCATGCTTATTCTTGTTATTTACTGTCACGTGAAATCTTGTTGGGATTTTCACTATATAAGTCTAAAATTTACTACTTTTCTATGCGAAATTGTGGAAATTTTGATCTTTTGTAGCGTTGCATCATTGCATGGGCCATGTATGAAAGGGTGAATGTTCCTAGAGATTATTGTTGTTGAATACATCTTGACAAGTCATCAGTTATTGCATATGAAGTATAAAGACCTTAAAAAGCTGCTCTCATGCCCTAATGCCATGCAAAGTTGCTTGAAAGCCTCCTTGATTGGGTAAATCTTTTCCAAACACCAAATTCTCTTTGACTCCATCTCTCCCAAAGGATAAGGCACTGATCCTTCCATAGGTGATCACTTTTAAAGAATATTTCTCTCACCTCTCTTTCTCTTTCTAGGCCTAACCTACATAGGTCACCTAGGGCATTATTTTTCTCCCACTGTGCCATCAAAAAAGTTCGATCTCTTTTCCATAATTGCGCTAGGGTTTTCTCTAGAGGCCCTCCAAATTTCAAGAAATTCCGACAATGAGATCTTGAGATATAGCAAGCCCTAGCTCAAGGATCGTTTCTTACCTTAGGTTTCCCTTGGCTAGTGTCCTCATTTGGATCATTGCATTCAATTCCCGAAAGAAGAATTGTCCTTTGATCCTCTTCTCTTCCATAATTATGTCAAGCCCCTCCTTGACTGATCAACTCCACATCCTTGACCTAATTTTGGGTCCACTTGGTCCCATGTGGTCCCGCAACCTTACAACTCTAATTTGACAAAGATCACATAAAGGCTAATTCTCCCTAAGGATCCTTATGCTTAGGAAGCTCCTTGTTAAGGCATATCTTCCAAACCTAGGCTCAAGAATCCTCATGGCCCTTCTTAGACAGCCCATCACCTTGCTTTCAAAGCAAGCAAGCTATCTAATTGAGTCTCTCTTGTGAATAGGCCTTAGGAATCACTCCTCATCCTCTCATTCATTCATCTAGTGATTCCCCTTATACCAGGTATCATCCCATCGATGAAAGTCTGTAAAGAGCGAGGAGCCTTAGCTGAGATGACAGTGGGCTATCGCTCCATTACTGCCCTTTGACCTAATAGTTGCTCCATAGGATCCCCTCCTAGGACCTTTACTAGTTTGAGCAGTAACATTTTGGCGCCATTGCCAAGGAATGAGACATGTGCCTTGTTTCCCTTACGACATCATTGACATATCATTCTTAGCAACTCCATTAGAATAAAAAAGCCCTAATTCTTCATTGAACTTCAAAGTTAATGGTTGTAGGGTGAAGCAAACATCTATTGAGGCATTTCAATTCACCCCAACAACTCCATTTTAATCCTAACATGCAAAATCATACATGGAACATTGCCAAGACCTTCAAGAACTACAAAAATATAAAGACCAATATGTTGAGCTTTATGAAGATATGTTGGAGAACGCGGATAAAGAATTCATGCTTAGGTTTCATGGGAGAAGGGGACAACACAAAAACAACTTTACATAATAATGTGTGCCTATGAGAAGGATCCTGTAGTATCCTATTTTCTAATTACAGCAACCAGAGAGATAACCATGAAATTTAAAGACAGTAATGCATAAAATTGAAACCTGCACCTACCTGAGCTGCTTGCTGACTTCCGATTCCGCTGCTGAACTGGTACTCCTTTGATTCAATTTCGAGATGGCCAATACCACCCGACGTGACAGAGCAACCTGGTTGCCCGATCCAGAGAAGCTCTCCACAGAGGCTCTCTGTCCCTCCGTGCCCAGAACTCAGATCACTCAAGGCTCTTCTGCTGTAAAATCTCTTCTCCGGGTTTCCTGCTAATGAGTCTTTCCTTCTCTCCGCCCCTGCTCCCGGGTCAGCCTTCTGCTATATATCCCCCTCGCCTGGCAGTGGCCGCCCTCCCACTTGCAGCCACCGCCTCTCAGCATTGAAGCCTCTGCGATATTTCTTGTAATAAATTTCCAGTAGGTAGGTAGTCTTTATGAGTTTAGATTTCATATGATCGATATCCATGGTCTTATGCTGATTAATATATTTTTATAAATATTAAATGAGCACTTTAAAATATATGTTATAATATTTAATGTTATATATATACTTGTAACATTTCAAAATATGTTATAATATTTAATGTTATATATATACTTGTAACATTTCAAAATATGTTATAATCATTTAATGATATATATATCTTTTAATTTTTATAATTGTAAAGTCTAACTATATATCATAAAGTTTAATGTATATATATAGATATCTTCATATATTCTAAAGTTTAACATTTTTATTAATGGGTCAATTAGATGGATTGTTACAAGATTGATTATAATGAATATTATTGACTATGAAGTTGTTTTTAGTGCCATTTTTTAGACTAGTTTTATTGGTTTGTGTTAATTAAACTTGTTTTTTTACTATAGATATCGATTTAGCACCGTGAAAATCTCTTAGGGCACTTTGATTTAGTGGAAATTACCTATCAAGCTTGTGATTTCAATAAATTCCTAGTGGATTTTAGAGAAATTAGACTAGAAAAAACTTCCAAAAAGATAGCTCGATTGATGACATTCTTGTTATTTCAAAAAATTTCATCATTTAAGTTATTAACAATTTCTATTATATCAAAAATTTGAGGTAATTGAGTAAATATAAAATCAAAATGACCATATTAATCTTAAATATATTTAGCATATATAAAATGACTAGAGTAATTAGATGTTTAACAAATTTTGTGTGCTACCAACAATTGTAACCAACTTAGATCTATTTAACCCTAGATCTATCAAGTGCTATGAAACATCAAATCTGAAGGTGCAAACACTTCCTCAAATTTTACGCTAAAAAAAGATTTACATCTTGAAAAATGTGATCCCTCTAAATGTTTAATAAATCCATCTCAGTAAATTAAAATTACACAAATATAATAAATTAAAATTACACAAATATAATAAATTAAAACATATAAAGAAAAAAGCACACAAAAACCAACTAAACTCAATTATGTGTATAATTATTCAAACAAATGCACTTTCATTAACTTGTTTAAAAAGTTTTCTATAACATCCCTAAAATTACCCAGCGTAAATCAAACAATTATGAAATAAGTTATGATTCTTATAAAAACTAGTTCTTGATGAGGATGAAATCAAGAAAAGAAAGGCAAGCATTTAATTCAGGAAGCCAATTAAGTGAGTGGATGATGTCTTGGGATGAGGATGGTCACATATTCTATGCTGGCTGATTTGGCGGTGAAGTAATGGCATTCAATGTACTGGAACTCCAAAATGATTCTTTACGGTGATCAATGTGCAGTCTACAGCAATGCATTTAACGCACATGGAAAACAACTATGCAGATTTGATGCCTAGTTTCTACTCTGCATAAGCTTGCAGATATGAAGCATTGTATCTTGATTTGTTAAACATTGGATTCTATTCGGCACACCATGGCATCTAACGGAGTCTTACAATGAGCTTCCATTGCTAGACTCCTCAACTTGAATTCAAGCGTGGCGTCTGATTTTTAATATCCAGTTTCAATGTAGAAAGAGATATGTATTTTGAGTAGCGTCACGCTTGGGCAGAAACCCTTATGACTGTATCACTGCCTCTCTACACACCTGAGGAAGGTTTTGAGCTGTGCCAATGCACGTCACTAAGGTATTTAGTTGAAATGTTAAGGCAGTTACATAAAGAAGCATTGTTCGTTGCAGGAAGGTTTGCCCTGGAACATTGGTTGTTGGAACACTGTGTTGTGTGGAAACCCTTGGAGACAATGCAGATGTCAAAACTCAGGAACGCATGACTGCTTGTTAGTGTCGTGGTGGAGAATCATAGATTGGCATGAATCGTTGTTGAAGCCACCAACGTGGGTTTGATAGCTAGGCAGTTTACTGCTCCAACGAAGTCGGAATGTCAAAATGTGGTAACCTGGCTCCCAGTTGCTTCTCTCCAATGGAAGGAAATAATGCCTTCATTTCCCAGTTGTTGGTACAACTCAAAAAGATAAGTAAATCTCTTGCATAGAAAGATATGGCCAATACTATTCATGTTCTTTAAAGTAAATTCCTTAATTTTGTGCACAAAGTATTGCAAGGTACTCCAAAGTTCTTATGCATTAAAATATTGCAGAATCCTCTTGAAAATATTTTTGCTTAGTTTATGCACAATAAAAGCTAAGTAAATATGTAGTTTTTCTTATAAAGAAAATAAGTAGTTCCTCTTAGAAAGACTACATGTGAGTCTTGTGTGTGGAATGCTTGACACTTGTCATTTTCTTGGAATAAAATCCTTGCTAAATTTAGCCAAAATATCTTCTTGAGAAAATATGGTGAGGCATAAAAACTTCCTAGGACATAGTGTGAAAAGTGGCCAAGTTTTATTTGAATTAAAACATGTATTTTTATTTAATAAAATTTTCTTGAAAAAAGATATATGCTAATTGCATTGTGATACTAGCTAATTTCTAAGTTTCTAGTGAAATAATTATGGATTACATGCATGATAGAAATAGCTAATGATGTGCTTCTAGGAACATAGATATTCATTTCTAACTTCCTTGAACAAAGCGTATGTTTTATATACACATAAATATAGTTTCTTTTTAGAAAAAGTGCACATACTTCATGTATGAAAATGATGGCTTCTACGAGAGATCTCTTGAAAACAAAAATAGAGATTCTTTCTTTAAAAGACACATATGAATAGTGTTCATACAAGAACCGGAATCCATACTTGTTTCATGGAAAGAGTATGAGCAATGATGTAAAAGTAGTTGTGTTAGTAAAAATCACATGTTGCATACACAGAGGGTAGCCTTTGTGACATTGGAAATATGATTTTGTGTGTACATAGAGAAAGTGATTATGTTAACTTGCATGAGAATAATAATCTCTTCAAAAGATTGTCTTGCTAGATGAGTTGTGTTGGTTGCTTGTTTTTGGTGCATAAAAGGTGAAGTTAACTTTGTTATTGTTTCTTGATTTTTATGCATAAAGATGGGTAACTATAATAATTTCTTGAAAGGGAAACCTGAGAAACCTACATATAGGGAGATAGAGAAATGAGGTTATAATGACTTCCCTTTTAAGAAGGAAGTATGTAAATGTTTACACAAAATGAAGGTAGAATTCTAGAGAAGGGAATACATTAGAGAAGGGCTATTATGATAAGCTATTGGATGCACAAAGAATAGTCATTGTGTTATAGAGATATGTTCTTTGTATGGATAGAATAACTATTGAGCAATATTTCTTTAGGGAAATGAAAATAAAAAATAAAAAAAATGATATGTGATTACTTTTATGCTAACATAACTATTATCTTAGTTTTCTTGTTGAATTAGATGTGTATGCACACAAGATTTGTGTTAGTTTTCATTAGAAAGGATATACATTCACATGCGGGAAAAGGAAAGAGGTTGTGTGAGATTTCTTTATATATTTGCAAGCATCAAAAGTAATAGCTAAAGGACTAGAGCTTTTGATAAAGTTTATGTAAATTTTCATGTAAGAAGATTATAACTGATGTTGTAGTTAGTCCCTTCAAAGGAATGCCTTAGTGTTTTGTCCTCTAAGAATATGTGCTTATGCGAAGGGAAATATTAGTTAATATGATTATTTATAAATGTAATCATGATATCAATGTTGATAATGATAACATGGGTAGATAAAGTTGGATTACTTGTGCAAGGCATAGATCATATTTAACTTTGTGGCAAGAAAAGGATTAATGGTCCATGCAGATGAGTACGAGTTGCGGAATCGTACATTGCTAGAACAATCATGCCACAAGGATGTTGCATGTGGCGGTATGTAGGTAAAGGGTTTCATGGAAAATGTATTAGATTTTAGCTAGTTATGTGACAATTTAATGATAACTCATTGTAATATTTTATAACAATGGTTAAGGGATGGAATCCCTTATAGAGGGGTGAAATTCCTCACGAGTGTTTAATAGTAAGATTAAATGTTTGCTGGTTTTCACCCTACGAGGCTTCCAGGGTATACCGGTGTTCAATGATGTGATTGCTTATTGTGTTAGTTTGATGATGTTGAATCCTTGATGATGATGATTCTTTATTTAATGTGATAATCATAATGTCCAAGTATGTGTTTAAGTAATATGGCTAAGGAAATCAGGAAATGGGTGCAAAGTCCATAAGACAGTTTATGCTATTACACTACAACAGTGGTTGTTAATGGTTATGCAACTTACTATCCTTTATTGTAGTTTACTTTATGTACTAATGAACATTATATCTAATGGTTAATGAGGAATGTGGAGTTGTGATTTGAATAATTACTTGTGGTAATTTGTATAAAAAAATTCTAACTCCCTGCTTTTACATGTGAGGTTATCAGCGTATGTTACAAGTGGTATCAAAGCTAAATGTTGCAGCACTGGCACCTTTGGGATTTGGTAAGCAGAAAATAAATTGAGGTATGCCACCAATGGGCATTAACTCAGGTATGAGTTTAACCATTCACATATTGATTTATGTAGTACACTACTTTCAGCATGATATGTGTGATTCATGTTTATAACTGCTTTGCGTAGTAAGTAATACATTTTTTTGCATAACTATGTTCATGACATTGAATTCTTAATGAGGATAAAAGACAATAAAACTTGTGTCACACTTATGAACAATATTGAACACTCATTAAGGAAAGTGACAATCAACTACCAACTCTTGCTTTGCAAATATGACAATAATAATGATGCATTTAATGAACATGATTGAAGTTACAATGAACTAATTTTAATGAGTCAATGCATGAATGTAAAATACAGGGATGTCCTTGGATTTGACGATATAATGTTTTAAAAAGACATCGTAAGAACCCTTTAGGCTTGAAAATAAACAATGAGTCGAGTAATGAGACTTGACTATAATAACTAATTTTTGATTAAGTCTTGTCATGGATGCATGAAGATGATTGGTAGTTGAGATTGGTTAGTGTTGTATGACTAACCAATAGAACTTATATGCATTAATTGAATTGGATTTAAGATTATTACAATTCGTAAACAAGTGATGGTTTGACTAATGTCACATGAATGGAATGTGTGTATGATGATTCTTACTCTCTCTGTGTTATAGTTCCAGTTGTTTATGAGAAGAGTTCTTAATTTTATTCACAATGAGAATGCTTGATGAAAGTATATGCTTATGTATTAATAAATTTAATGATGTTTCCCTCTAATTCTTTGAGATTCACTAACATGGTATGTGTTTTATGTTAATCATTACTTGTTGTGAGATAAAAATCATTTGAGACTCAATTTAATGATGGTTGAATTTATCTCTACTATGGTAATGATGGATTTCTTATGCATGTTACATTCCAGTGTGAATTTAATTGTAGAAACATGTTCTGTGGGTAACATTTCTAGGATCCATTCATGGTAGAATTACATGTGAAAATTATTCATAAATAGACTACCTGTGTTAATGCAATTGCCAGTAAACCATAACTACCTTCCCCAATTGTAGATGATTCCAAAGGAAAAGGAAGGAAGGGGAAGGAAGAAAACCGTGCAGTAGGGACAGACGAAGAAGGAAAGAAAAATCTCTAAGTCTAGTGATGACCAGATAGCACAGGCTTTGAGTGCCGAAATCTTGCAAAAGATGATAAGTCTGGTGATGACCAGATAGCGTAGACTTTTAGTGCCAGAATCTTTTAGAAGACATTAAGTCTGGTGATGACCAGATAACGCTTGATGTGCATGTGAGTATTCCTTTGGCCATGCTTAAGGAGTTGGAAAATCATAACTAAAGTGTGTTGATGTTAATGATTTTCGTAATGTCTTCTTGAAGTCATTATTCTGAAATGGTCATATAGTAGTGTTAAGATAGTTGTTGCATCTAACATCAAGTGGTAACTCTGTTGCATGTGCGACACTTAGGGGATCATGCTTCTAATTGCATAAGTAGAGGAATTGCTTCTGATAAGGGTAGTTTAATTAGTTAGTTATGCATGTTGAACCAAGGGTTGGTCAAAACACCTTGATCATGCTTAATTATATTAATGATGCATGGCCAATGCTGGCCATAGTAAATGTAAGATAATACTCCATTAACGACGGTGCAGATTAAGACAATAGACTATGGGAAATTGGAAATGTTTAGATTGTTAAATCAACTATTGTTGACATTTTTACATTAATGAATATTTGCATATGCTTTTATACATCACAATATTGTATGCAGGAAAATTTTTGGAAATTAAATACTTGTTAAATGATGCATATGTATAACTAATGTTGTTGATGGGATTAAGTAGTGGTAGCTTAATGGAAACAAGAAAACTCGTCAAGTAAAATGTTGCAATGAGAATTGCAATCATAAATGAGAAAGAATAATGTTATATGATATGCATGAATTGTGTTGTTTGGGAAATTAGAATGCATACAACATGTATGATAGATATGTTTCCCATCAATCTAGATGTTGTGGACCCATGATGAGGGTTAAGTGTAAATGCATGGTGTACATGCATTTTTATTTTGTTAATGATAATGTTCATATGGTTCATTATGTAAATTACTTTGGGAAAGAGTAATAAAAGAGAAATTTAACATGCCAAATAGTTGCAAATAGTTGGGAAAGGCTAGAATGCCTTTGGTTGATTGCAGTTACCTACCTGGAGGGGTTGATGGTACTTGTCTACCCGGATTTCCTCTCCCTAGAGATAAATTATCTCAATAAGGGAAAAGAGTTGGCGAAGATGGTTAAGAGGGTAAAAAACCTGAGGAAACTCTCTTGATTTGCAACCTGTTGGAGGAGGCCCAAAATTCATCATAGATGGGACGCTGTCAGAGGAATAGGCAGGACGCTGCCAAGAGGAATCCTATATTGGGCCCTATGTGGTCATTGGAATTCTTGAGCTGGTTGGCCAGTGGAATTCCATGTTAGACCTGATATGGTCTCTATCAAAGAAATTGTCTGGATGTGAAAATGACTCGATCTGGTTGTGGAAACCAGTTCCCATGGGTTGGGAATTCATTAGCCTATTGTGGTTCTCATAGCTAAAGGAAGTAACTAATCAGCTATATGTTATGTTAAAAATGAATTTTACATATAGTTGTGTAAAATATGTTATGCACATTCAACAGGAAATGAGCTTAGTGCTCAATAAGGAGTTATGGGAAATTTTAATTCCTTTATTGTATTACTAATCTTGTGAAAGTCTTAGTAGGGGCTAAGACAATTTTCACTTGATGCAGTGATTGACTTTTTTGATGATTAGAGAGCTAGGTGCTCTTTTTGTACTTTTAGAAGTACTATGTGGATGTCTTTATTGAGAGTTAATACAGTGTGCATGTGGTGAAGTGAATTATCATGTTGATGATTAGTGTTGGTGCTCTTTAAGTACTTGTAAAAGTACTATGATTTAAATATCATCTAACATTGCACGATTGATGGATTTTGTTTGACTTAGAATATTGTGACTAATGCGATTGAATTTGTTAGTCATACATTACAGGATTACTTACCATGGAGGGTTGATGGATTTTCCAGCCACTATTAAAATTCATACGTGAAAGTGCTCATGATTTTCAAGAGTAGATGGTAAGTAATGAGGAAGGATCACTTTTTGTGTGGTTTAGATGGTTATTTCTTGAGTAAAATCTAAAGTTCCAACGAGAGATGAACATCAAGGATGGTGTTCTTGTTAAGGGGGGGAGTATGTAAAATCCTAAAATTAGTCAACGTAAATCAAACAGTTATGATTCAGTTATAAAAGCTAATTCTTGATGAGGATGAAATCAAGAAAAGAAAGGCAAGCATTTAATTCAGGAAGCCAATTAAGTGAGTGGACAATGCCTTGGGATGAGGATGGTCAAATATTCTATGTTGGTTGATTTGGAGGTGAAGCAATGGCATTCAATTTACTGGAACTCCAAAATGATTCTTTATCGTGATCAATGCGCAGTTTGCAGCAATGCATTTAATGCACATGGAAAACAGCTATGCAAATTTGATGCCCAATTTTCTACTCTGCATAAGCTTGCGGATATGAAGCATTGATTCTTTATTTTTTAAACATTGGATTCTATTCGGCGTGCCATGGCATCTAACAAAGTCTTACAATGAGCTTCCACTGCTAGAATCATCATCTTGAATTCAAGCATGGCGTCTGATTTTAATATCTGGTTTCAATGTAGAAATAGATATGTATTTTGAGTAGCGTCAGGTTTGGGCAGAAACCCTTATGACTGTATCACTCCCTTTCTACATGCCTGAGGAAGTTTTTGAGCCAAGCCAATGCGCGTCGCTAAGGTATCTAGTTGAAATGCTAAGGTAGTTACATAAAGAAGCATTGTTCGTTGCAGGAAGGTTTTCCCTGGAACATTGTTTGCTGGAACACTATGTTGTGTGGAAACCCTTGGAGACATTACAGATGTCAAAACTCGGGAATGCATGACTGCTCCTTAATGTTGCAGTGGAGAGTCATAGATTGGCATGAATCATTGTTGAAGCCACCAGCGTGGGTTTGATATCCAGGCAGTGTATTGCTCAAACGAAGTCGAAATGTCAAGATGTGGTAATCTAGCTCCCAATTGCTTCTCTCCGATGGAAGGAAATAATGCCTTCGTTTTCCAGTTGCTGGTACAACTCAAAAAGATAAGTAAATGTCTTGCATAGAGAGATATGGCCAATACTGTTCATGCTCTTTAAAGTAAATTCCTTAATTTTGTGCACAAAGTATTGCAAGGTACTGCAAAGTTCTTATGCATTAAAATATTGCAGTGTCCTCTTGAAAATAGTGTTGCTTAGTTTATGCACAGTAAAATCTAAGTAAATATGTAGTTTTTCTTATAAAGAAAATAGGTAGTTCCTCTTAGGAAGACTACATGTGAGTCTTGTGTGTGGAATGCTTGACACTTGTCATTTTCTTGGAATAAAATCCTTGTTAAATTTAGCCAAAATATCTTCTTGAGAAAAGATCGTGAGGCATAAAAACTTCCTGAGGACATTGTGTGAAAAGTGGCCAAGTTTTCTTTGAATTAAAGCATGTATTTTTATTTAATAAAAGTTTCTTGAAAAAAAATATATGCTAATTGCATTGTTATACTAACTAATTTCTAAGTTTCTAGTGAAATAATTATGCATTACATGCATGATAGAAATAGCTAATGATGTGCTTCTAGGCACATAAATATTTATTTCTAACTTTCTTGAAGAAAGTGTATGTTTTATATACACATAAATATAGTTTTTTTTAGAAAAAGTGTGCATACTTCATGTATGAAAATGATGGCTTCTATGAGAGATCTCTTGAAAACAAAAATAGAGATTCTTTCCTTAAAAGACACATATGAATAGTGTTCATACAAAAAGCATAATCCATACTTGTTTCATGGAAAGAGTATGAGAAATTATGTAAAAGTAGTTGTGTTAGGAAAAACACATGTTGCATACACAAAGGGTAGCCTTTGTGACATTGGAAATATGATTTTGTGTGTACATAGAGAAAGTGATTATGTTAACTTGCTTGAGACTAATAATCTCTTCAAAAGATTGTCTTGCTAGATGAGTTGTGTTGGTTTCTTGTTTTTGGTGCATAAAAGGTGAAGTTAACTTTGTTATTGTTTTTTGATTTTTATGCATAAAGATGGGTAACTATAATAATTTATTGGAAGGGAAGCCTAAGAAACCTACATATAGGGAGATAGAGAAATGAGGTTATAATGACTTCCTTTTTAAGAAGGAAGTATGTAAATGTTTACATAAAATGAAGGTAGAATTCTAGAGAAGGGAATACATTAGAGAAGGGCTATTATGATAAGCTGTTGGATGCACAAAGAATAGTCATTGTGTTATAGAGATATGTTCTTTGTATGGATAGAAGAACTATTGAGCAATATTTCTTTAGGGAAATGATATGTGATTACTTTTATGCTAACATAACTATTATCTTAGTTTTTGTGTTGAATGAGATGTGTATGTAGATAAGATTTGTGTTATTTTTCATTAGAAAGGATATACATTCACATGCGGGAAAAGGCAGTAGGTTGTGTGAGATTGCTTTCTATATTTGCAAGCATCAAAAGTAATAGCTAAAGGACTAGAAATTTTTATAAAGTTTATGTAAATTTTCATGTAAGAATATTATAACTGATGTGTAGTTAGTCCCTTCAAAGGAATGCTTTACTGTTTTGTCCTCTAAGATTATGTGCTTATGTGAAGGGAAATATTGGTTAATATGATTATTTATAAATGTAATCATGATATCAATGTTGATAATGATAACATGGCTAGGTAAAGGTGGATTACTTGCGCAAGGCATAAATTATATTTAATGTTGTGGCAGGAAAAGGATTAATGGTCCATGCAGATGAGTACGAGTTGTGGAATCATACATTGCTAAAACAATCATGCGACAAGGATGTTGCATGTGGCGGTTTGTAGGTAAAGGGTTTCATGGAAAATGTATTAGCTTTTAGCTAGTTATGTGACAATTTAATGATAACTCATTGTAATATTTTATAACAATGGTTAAGGGATGGAATCCCTTATAAGCCATTGAGTGAGGGGTGAAAACCCTCATGAGCGTTTAATAATAAGATTAAATGTTTGCTGGTTTTAACCCTACGGGGTTTCCAGGGTATATCGGTGTTCAATGATGTGATTTCTTATTATATTAGTTTGATGATGTTGAATCCTTGATGATGATGATTCTTTATTTAATGCGATAATCATAATTTCCAAGTATGTGTTTAAGTAATATGGCTAAGGAAATCAGGAAATGGGTGCAAAGTCCATAAGACAGTTTATGTTATTAAACTACAATAGTGGTTGTTAATGGTTATGCAACTTATTGTCTTTTATTGTAGTTTACTTTATGTACTAATGAACATTATATCTAATGGTTAATGAGGAATGTGGATTTGTAATTTGAATAATTACTTGCGGTAATTTGTATAAAAAAATTCTATCTCCGTGCTTTTACATGTGAGGTTACTGAGGTATGTTACATTGTGCTAGTCATAAAAATTGTTGTGAGGATGAATTTTAATTATGCATAGAAAGGTTTCATATGCTTATGAAAATACCATTCACTTTCAAACACAATTCAAGTAATGCTTAAAAGTAAAATTTTGACAGATGTAGTCATCATCACATCATTTTCCTCGAGAACTTCTGTCGTCTTTTAAGTTGACTCGAAAGTATCATATTGATGAACTCCAAAGGGCCAATATCACCATGGCATCATAGGTTTTCCCCTAGGATTTGGGGAGGTGAGGAGTGGGAGGAGTGGGGCTTCCAAAAGATATGGGGTACACTATACACATAAATAATTGAAATGCCAAATTATTTGACTTCTTATAAGTGACTTGCCATTCTACCCACCATAATATCTCCATGCTTCAATGCTTACAATATCATACTTCGACTTGCATCCAACCTATATTAATAACAAGTTGTCTTTAGTGCGATTTTTGGATGTTTTTCTGGTGGATTTTTACGATCTAATTTCTCTAAAATCTGACAGGAACTCATTGACATCGCAAGTTTGATTGGTAACCCTGCACAATAGAAGTTCCCTAAGGTTTTTTAGGGTGTTGAATCCACATCTACAGTCAAAAAACTAGTTTAAATAACACAAATCAAGATTTCATGACAAAAATTTCCGTCGGATCCTAGCACCAAAAACTCCAAAAAATATCATTAAAAGCAACTCTAATAATAAACCATAGAATTATTCGACACGGTATTGTAGAGTCATTATCACTTTGCCACCTAATGAAATGTTTTTTGTCGCTAATTTAGGGTATAGAGCCGCCAACCAATATCATCCTTTGTCTCACATCTCGCATATATTGGTAAACCATTCAATTCTCCAACGAGAAGCAAAGGACCCACCATTAATCAAGTACAAGCAAGTGTTGGTGAGGACCCGCTCATCTTGATTCATCTGATCATGTTGAAATTTCTCTAAAACAACAAAGTCAGAGTTTGGTATTAATTATGTGTAACCTAAGAGTTTTATTTAAATATTGAGAAATTTTCTCATAGCATTTTTTTCATTGATGACACTTGTGGTCTTACGGTCGCTAAAAATTGGATTTTTGTTTTAGCTTTCTTAATTTTCAATCAAAATCCATTAAATTCACAATGGAGGTTGAGGAGAATGGGTGTCTTTCGTTCTTGGACATCTTTCTCTCTAGAGTGAATGATGGTTATGTTTCCTTGGCAAGATTCCAGTTATCATAATTTTACGACGCACAATTTCAGGGTTCTTAGTACTCTAGCCACCCATGCTTTAAGAATTTCGGATGAGATGCACCTAGAAGAGGAAAAATCTCATCTTCTTAAATTTTTTAGAAATAATGGCAATAGAAGATCTTAAGAACTCAAGGCTTTCCAAAGAACCGATAAATAGTCGAGGGTTAAACCTCCTAGTGATGGCCCAATCTCTAAAGTGTAGCGCCCATTTATCTAGGGGACCACTGATAGGATTGCCCATATTCTGAAGAAGAATAATGTATCCTCTTCTTTCAAGCCCATTAATACCATTAGAAATCCTTTGAGATCCGTTAAATACTATATTGAACCCAAGGACATGAAAGGAGTCTACTTGATCCCATGTTCTTGAGGGGTTCCCTACATTGGGGAGACCAGACAGAGAATCCAAGAACATGCTGCAAACATAAAGCAGAATTGATTTCCTCATCATCTCTTGCAGAGCATGCAGAGAAGTATAAGCACCATGTTTACATTTAGGATGTGAAGGTCAATGCCAAGGTTGATCATTTCCAACATTATTGAGAAACATGCTATCAATCTCAATAGGGATGATGGGTGGAACTTGAGTAAGCACTAGATTCAAGCTCTTTAATATTGATTATTCCCTTTTTTTTATAAACAAATATGGTTATTAAAATCATTATTTCATAGGTGAAAGAAGAAGGTTGAACTAGGTTTTTTCTTTAGGGTCTTGTCACTAGTCACCATGATGGGGTGTAGAGGAGGGAGTTCAGGTCCCTCCTACAGTAAAGTGGTTGCGGACATAAGTAAGGGAGTTGGATCGCACCACTTCAAGAAACCAATACAGGTGGTAATAGAGGCTAAGAATACAGGAAAATCAGAAACTATCAAACCTCAAGGACAGGAAGAGAATCATGAGGAATCTAGTAAGGAGAAGAGGACAGAAGTTAGCAGTCAGAAAGTTTCTCCTATGAGTACATGAGGGGCATGTAAACCCAAGTCAACCACTATTCCTTGAGTCATTTTAAGTGACCCAGTGCTCCAGATGCACAAATACCACATATCGGCATATGTTGTTATCTATAAATTTATGGGGATTTGGAGACGGAGAAGGCTTTGCAAGCATGGATAAGAAACCACTAGAAGCTAAAGGGGGAAATTGAACTTCACCTTGGGTCCAAGGGATTCTTCATGGTGGTGTTCACAAGCTTAGAGGATAAAGATAGAGTGATCGAGGGAGGACCCTATTTTTACACTTCTGCAGGCCTTTATATGAGACCATGGGTAATGAACTTTGTCCCAGAATGAGAAAATTTCGTCTTGGTGATAGTATGGATAAGGTTCTATTCCCTTCCTTTAGATTATTGGCTATCGGAGTCTCTAAAGGTTATCGGAAACAAGCTAGGGAATTTGATAAAGATATCAGATGCTACTCTAAGAGGAAAAGACACTTCCTTCGCCTGGATATGTGGAAATGGACTTATCTGGGGCACTTCTGGATGCAATCATTTTATAAGTGTATGATGAGGAATGGGTGCAAGCAGTGGACTATGAACACGTCCCAATTAGGTGTTGTAAGTTCCATGAACATGGACACTTATACAGGGACTTCCCATTGAACAAGATGGAGAGAAATACGAAAGCCACTACAGGAAAGGATCCCAAAGGTTTTACTAAGGTTGGGGGTAAAGGGAAAGGAGGCAAGTAGTACCAAAGAAAATTAATGAAGATGGACAACTGAGCCACAATAGTTTCAAGATCTTAGAAGAAGAAGTCGAAAACAATGGGACAAACTAGGAATCCAAGAATATTCCCACTGAGAAGGAAGGAGATGCTAAAATGGAGGATATACCAGAAAACAACAAACAAAAGGATGATATGTCGATAATTATGGAGCTCAGTAAGGACCACGAGATGACCCTAAGTGAGGCTGGAACAAAAGATCATGAACTACATGAGATTCTAGAGAGGGAGAATTTAGATCTAGAAAAGTTTCTGGAGCAGGGAATCACCAAAGGGGTAGACTCTCTGCCAAAACAGGAGTTTGACAGGGTTCAACAGCTCTTTCTCAGGAGTCAAAAGAAGGCATGATAGCCAGGATAATATGGGAGTGAAAACGATGGAGGATACACCGATGAATTCTTCCAAGAACCTGGGTAAAGAGGAAGAAAAAAACAGAGAGAGTTGTTAACTGAATGTGGGAAACTTATGATTAACTCAGGTAAGATGAGGGATCTTACTAGTTACTCCTTTACAAACCCTTCTTAATGACGCTTACAACCTGGAACATTAGGTGTCTAGGAAGTAAAAGGAAACAAAGAACTCTTAACAGTAGAATGAAAGAAGAAAAATCAGATATGGTTTTTATTCAGGAAACAAAATGTTTGATGGACAAGATCAGAGAGATACACAACAAATAGTTAATAAAGTATGAGTATATAGAGGTTAAAGCGGATAACTCGGCGAGTTGGATTCTTACTCTTTGGGATCCTCAAAAACTTGGAATCCTGGATGTTGAAGCTTCTAGTAACTATCTATCACTAGTGATTCAATGTGTGGGTGATAAGGAGATCTATATGATCACTAATGTCTACCATCCTAAAAAAATAGAAGACAAACTTAAGCTTCTCAGCTCCCTTGAGAAGCTGAGAGAGAGATATCCTCATATGCCCTAGATTCTGTCTAGGGATTTCAATATAATCAGATCTCTTACAGAGAAAAAAGGCGGTACACTAGGCAATGACTCTATTGCCTTTGAGAACTTAATGAATAACATGGGGCTAGTGGACACTGAAATAATAAATGGCACTTTTACTTGGAATAATAAGAGGGGAGGGGCTTCTCAAGCTGCCTCTAAACTAGATAGATTCATAATCTTAGAGGACCTCCTTCTCACAGGCCTTGATATGTCAGCTTTAATCCTTCCCTTCGGAGGCTCGGACCACTGGCCTGTCTAGCTTGAAGCTACTTTTATGGGTACGCCAAGGAACAGACCTTTTAGGTTTGAAAATGTTTGGCTTTCTCACCCTGACTTCACCAACAATATTGACAAATGGTGGATGGAAGATATGCTCGTTCAAGGCACTAAAATGTTCATTTTGCAACAGAGACTTAAACACATTAAATATAGGCTTAAAGATTGGAACAAAAAAGAGTTTGGTAATATTTTTAAAGCCAAAAGAGAAGTTGAGCAGAAACTCGAGGAGATTAATCAGATCATCATTTCAGAAGTTTTTACCTAGGAAGGGAAAATTCAGGCTGACTCTTCAGACTGAATGGGACGATCGGTGCATGCAAGAGGAGATTTTATGGAGACAAAAATTGAGGGCGCAGTGGATTAGAGAAGGAGAAAGAAACACGAAGGTTTTTCATAGATCAACCTTGGATCATCGATCTCATAACAAAATTTCAAAACTTAAAGATTCTCAAGGGAAAGAGCTTGTCTCTCAGAAAGAAATGGAATCTGTCCTAGTTCAAGACTTCCTTAACATAGTAGAGGAGCCTCTCATCGACAGATCCCGGTTCATTAACAAATTCACAAAGTTCCTTCCTAAGCTTGTAACCAGGGAAGAAAACCACAATCTTAACAGGCTTGTTTTTGAAGAGGAGGTTAGTGAAGTTATCAATGAGATGCAAAATGGGAAAGCTCCTGGCCCTAATGGTTTCAATGTGGGATTTTTCAAAGCTTGCTGGAAAACAGTCAAACAAGATATCCTTGATATTGCGAAAGACCCTAGAAGATCAAAAACTGTTTTGAAAGCTCTTAATGCCTCTTTCATAGCTCTGATTCCAAAGCATGAAAAAGCTATGACACCAGACATATTCAGACCCATAGGCTCATGTAATGTGGTGTACAAAATTATTTCCAAAGTGATCGCTAACAGACTCCAGCCTCTTCTTCCTTCTCTTGTCTCGGAGGAGTAAATTGGATTTGTGGAAGGAAGACAGATTCTCAACAACATCATACAAGCTCACAAGGTGGTACACTCTCTTAATAGAAATAAGCAAGTTGGTATGATCATGAAGCTTGACCTACAGAAAGCTTATGATAAGCTAAGATGGTCTTACATCAGGGTAGTGCTAAGAGCTTATGGCTTCGACCACAACTAGATAAGATGGATTATGGCCCTTATATCCACAACCAGCTTCTCCATTATGCTTAACGACTCTCCTTCTAGAACCTTTATGCCTTCTAGGGGTCTCAAACAAGGGGATCTGCTCTCCCCCTTCCTATTTGTTCTCATGATGGAAGGGTTAGGCAGAGCGATCGAAATGGAAAATGCTGAAGGAAGAATCTAGGGTCTGAAACTTACCCTGGATGGTGTTGCTTCTACTCATCAACAATTTGTTGATGACACAATGCTGCAGGGAATTCCTATGGTCAAGGAAATTAGAGCTTTCAAAGAAATCCTGAATGAATTTTCTTTGGTTGTTGGCACAGAGTTAAGCCTTGACAAATAAAAGGTGTTCTTTTTTAACATTGACATTGATATTCAGAGGAACCTCACTAGAATTCTTGGGTTGCAAAGGGATTAGTTACCTTCCAAGTACCTTGGAATTCCTCTTACTGACAAACCTCTGAGCAAGGGAGTGTGGGATCTAGTAACTAATAAACTTCAGGAAAAAGTTAGGAAATGGACCTACAGGTCTTTGAATTTGGCGGGGCGTCTTGTGCTCACACAGGCTGTCCTACAGGCTATACCCATTTTCATGTTTTCAGCTCTTCCTGCTCCTAAAGGAGTTATGCAACAAATAAGGAGTATTCAATGAGATTTTCTTTGGGGCAAAGGGGAAGAGAAAATGAAGTGGGCTTTGGTATCTTGGGACAAGTTCTACAAACCTAAGGCCCATGGTGGTTTGGGGCTTCATGACCTTGAAATCCTTAGCAGAGTTTTGGAAGCCAAAATTTTGTGGAGGTGGCTCAAGGAATCGGCCTACCCCGTGAGCCAAGCCTTGGAAGAAAAAATATGCAAATAATTGGTAGGAGAGGGATCATATCCGAATGTCAGGGCTCATCAAGGGCTCCCACATTTGGAACCTTACTTGGGAGAATAGAGCCATTTTCCAACAACATACTTTCTAGGAGATCTGAGCTGGGAACCTTGCACGGTTTTGGGAGGATAATTAGCAGCAGGAACCAAATTTGTTTAGAGAATAACTAACTGGTATCAAAATGACACTGACAAAAAAGGTTTACTTATGGTAAGTGACTTTTGGGATCAGGTAAGGGACAATGGTAAATGGAGAATGTGGAAGGATCTTGGCTATAGTGAAGAGAGTCCTCTGAGGGCCCAGGCAGATTCTCTTGCTCTTGAATTGGAGTAGAGGACGATTTTGGTGTCATCCTTGTCTGACCAATTGAGATGGGGTCGAAACACCGAAGGCACCTTTAACCTCAAAGAAGCTAAATGCATGGCCCTAGGTTTTTATTATCCAAACCTTGATTAGGTTTGGAATGACCTTTGGCAGAAATCACAATGGATGAAAATCAAGTTGTTTATGTGGTTGGTTCACCAAAAGAAAATTCTCACATGGGAGAATCTTCTGAAAATGGGCTTTGTTGGCCCATCGAATTCCATCTATGTGGCTTACAGGAGGAGATGATGGAACATTTACTAAACCCCTGCCCCTTCACCTCTACCTTGTGGGATTGGGCGGCCTCTGTCTTTAGGCAAATTGACAGGGACAGACACAGCATCACCAACACTTTGAAGAATTGGAGGAAAGACTTCTTAGGTAATGAAATCATTAAAAAGGCTTGGACTCTGGTTCCAGACTTTATTATCTGGGATGTCTAGAAAGAACGTAATGGCAGGATTTTCAAAAACAAAATAGGCTGGACCGAAAAAATCATTGTTCAAATTTTATCATAGCTCAAAGATACAGTACGAGCCCTTATGTGGAAAATTCCTGAGGACCCTCCTTCGCCCCAGGATGCTTGCATACTACTGCAGTTGGGTCTCCATTCTCTGGTTCCCCAAGGCACTGACAAGGGTGTGAGCAAAAAAATTGATGGTAAAGATATCTAGCAGCCTCCTCCTCATGGTTTTTTGAAAATCAATATAGACGAGGCTTGTAAGGGCAACCCAGGGATGGCTGGATTTAGCGGTGTCATAAGAGATGAGTAGGGACGCATAAATGATATCTTTCACAATCATTTGGGGACTGCCACTAATAATATGGCAGAGCTCATGGCCTTATAGTAGTGCCTGAAAATCCTGATGGAGTTAAATTTACACAACGCCATCATTGAAGATGACTCTGAATTGGTCATTAATGCGGTTAAGAAAATGTGTAATGGAACAGCACTTGGAAAAGTGTCGAAACATTGGAGACTCTCGCAGGTCTTTCAGTGTATTCATTCCCACTTAGTAATCATGTTGTTTGTTAATCATCAAGGGGTCTGGCTTTTGTTGGTCTTTGCACTTTGTAATCTTTTTTTGGTTAATTAAAAGCTCCACTCGTCCTTACAAAAAAAAATCATTATTTCATATAAAAATTTTAACAAATATTTTAATATTGTTAATAAATTATAGATAATTTCTTATATACTTATTATAATAAAGCAATAATAACATTAATAAATAATTTTATTCTATTAATCTATTTATTTATTTATGAAATGAAATAGAGTTATTTATATGGGTTTTAAAATTCTTATTTTTAAGTAAAAAAAAATTGATTATATTATATTATTTAGTATGGTTAATAAATAATTTCTTATTTATTATACTTACTACATTATGGATTAGAAAAACATAAAATCTGATATTAAAAAAAAAAAAAATTACCCTTTAAAACAATTTTCAAGTAAAATATCAACCATTTTCAATTAAAAAAAAAAAAAAATGACTCCTTCACAGACCTGCGAACACAGTTATTCATAAACCAACCAACACAGCACGATGGATAAAACAAATAATTGACCTTTTGCACGAAAGTCATGACGGAAGAGGATTTGAATCCGGAAGCGAAGCTTTGAAGAACAATATGCCTCATCACAACCACACTCACGTTGTCTCAATCATGAGGAGTCAAGTAACTGGTGATGGCATTTTTATCTATCTCACTTTATTTTTATTTAATGGATAAGATAGAAAAACAATGGATCTAGCAAGGTGTATATATATGTTGATATAAAGATGATGAATTTAGCTTATTACATGGTATACTTATCAACCAAAAAATTTAGAATTGGTAAGAATAATTAAAAATGATGAAAAGCAGCAAGTTTTTCATCAAAACACGGTAGATAAAGAAAAAAAACTATTTATTTCTGAATTAAAAATGTTACAGTATTAAAGAAAATGACCATTAAAATTTGTAAAAAAAATAAGGTTTTTATTAAAATATTATAATAAGAAAGAAAAAAAATTACAGTTATTTTTAAATTTAAAATGTTAAATAATTTTTTTTATTAAAAAATAACAATCTTATTAAATGGTAAGTTTCTTGTTAAATGGTAAGTTTTTGTTAAATATTGTAGAGAAGAAAAATAAGTTTTATATTTAAAAATTGAAAAATTTCCCAGACATTTTTGGCCTTTTTGAGATGATAGTGATTATAATATTGAAATATATTGTAGTCTATTAGAAAATAAAAATTATTAATGTGGAATTTTAGTATTTAGACAATAGTGATTATGATGTTGGAAGGTATTGTAATTGACACGAAGATAAATATTATTGATGTGCAATTTAAATAAATAAGGTTAATATGCACGCACTTATTTTTGAATAAATTTCTATTTGAGAGAGATAGTGATTGACATATAAATTTCTTAGTATATGGAAATTGAATTAAGGATTACTGGCGTGAAATTTAAATAGAGGAGTTTATTTTTTGTTGTTCACCATGAAGCTTAATATGCACACACTTATTCTTATAAAATGAATAAGTATATAAGTTAAGCAGATACACATTTTATAAGTTAAACATATAATGTCTTCATTATTATTATAAAATGAATTAATATATATGTTAAACATATACACATTTTAAAGACATGCAATAATACTTTTAATCATGGAGCTCCCCATTTTACCATATTTATAAATAGGCTTTGTTACAATACCATGGCTTATCAATACCACATGCTCAATAAAACATAACTCATTTCCAATAAAACTTGTTCATCTGAAGTTTTCTTTAATTAATTAAATTAATTAAACAGGTCAAAAAAACATAGCTATTTTGAACATAAATCTTAATCTTTGATTTATACATATTACTATAAATATTTTAGAATACTTTATGGAGGTTAAATATCTATCAGCCACCTAATATTTATTGATAATTAAATTAAATTTCTTAAAATCTTATTAGGAAATAAACATACCTGGAATATTTATTGATAATTAAATTAAAACTGTGAAAAACAACTGCTTAAAATTAAAATTTTCTATAATTATCTTAATCTCTTACTAAACCATTCTTACTGAATATAATAATATTATACACGTAATTAGGGATGCAGGTCCCCACGAGAATAGGGCATTATATCTATTTTTGATATTTTCTATAATTATCTTAATCTCTTACTAAACCATTCTTACTGAATATAATAATATTATACACGTAATTAGTGAATATAATAATATTATACACGTAATTAGGGATGCAGGTCCCCACGAGAATAGCACGTAATTAGGGATGCAGGTCCCCACGAGAATAGCAGTGGTCTATAACGCGACTTTTTGAAAGCTTTTCCGGCGGATTTTTCCGGTCAAAATCCGGCAGCAATTCATTGGAATCCCAAGTTTAATAGCTAGTTTCCGCACAATCAATGGCTCCCAGGGGTTTTCCAGGGCGCTGAATCCAGGGCGCTGAATCCAAATATGCAGTTAAAAAACCATTTTAACTGTTAAAAATCAAGATTTAACCTCATTTCTTCTGCTGGATTCCGTCACCGGAATCTCCAAAAAGTCGCATTATAGACAACTCCACGAAAATATGGCATTATATCTATTTTTGATAAAGAAGGATGAGGATTTTAAACCTAAACAGATCAGCAGGCGGCAGAGACCATGTGAACGTAGAAAAACCATATTTGAAGGAGATAAACAAAAGGCGGGAATTATGTTGAGTGGATGATGAATCGAAATGGCGGACCTTCATATGGTGGGTCAAGTAAGAGCTCAAACGCCCCCCTGCATGATTCCCTTTTCAAGCTGAAAGTTACACGTGTAATTCATGATAAGAGGGTTTAGGTATCGGTGCTATCATTGATTTCCATATTCAATTTAAATTTTGCATTCAATTTCTGGTTACTTTGATAATTTTCAGTGCCATTTTCGTGTAAGAACACATTTAGTTTTGGGATTAATATATTAATACCTTTATTCAGTTTGGATGTCTTTACCTTCAATAATAGTTTTAAGTTGGGCTGGTTCTTTTGTCCAAATGCATTGTAGCGGCCAATATTTGACGTATCGGATTCCGTTTTCTCCAATGCAAACAGACCATCTCATTGGATTGTAGCTGTGGGCTCGATTTGCAAGAGTTTCAAACGTGCCTGAAAGTCAAGGAACCAGAATTTTATGATAGTAGAAGGAGTACGAAAACTCTTGGCAATTTTCTTTGGGATATGGAGCAATACTTGGAACGCTTGGGTCTATCCGATGATGAGACAAAGGTGAAGGTAGTTGCTCAGTTCTTAATGAAGGATGCTAAGATGTGGTGGCAAAGAAGGATGGATCATATTGCCAATGGTAGTGTTGGTGACATAACTTCATGGCATGATATGAAGAAGGCTTTGCAGACCCATTTCAGTCCTCAAGATGAAACATGGGAAACACGGATGAAGATTAAGTTCATAAAGCAAACAAGGAACCTATAGACATATCACCGAGAGTTTGCAAGTGTAGTTCTAGAACTTCCTGACATGGCAGAGAGGGACAAGGTGTTCAACATCAATATTGGATTGAAGCCTTGGGAACGCAATGAAGTGAAGAGGCAGAAGATTAAAACACTTGAGGAAGCTTTTGCTGTTGTGGATAGGTTGGTTGAGCATTATGATGAGACTTCTGATGATAGGAAGAAGAAGTTCGATAAACCGAAAGAGAAGAAGGAGGATGATGCTTTGAAATCAGATCATAAGACAAAGACGAAGAAAGCCTTGAAGTGTTGGATATGTGTTGAACCACATACAGTGAATAATTGTCCTTAAAGACTGAAAGTGGCTGCTATTGCACAATCTAATACGAAGAATGAAGAAGCTTTTGTGGGGATGATGCAGATAGTTGGTGTTGCTGCTGCTATGGAGGTGGTCTATCAGAGGGATCTTGAGAGGAATAGTTTGGATATGTTCGGATGAAGATTGGGGGTGCTGATATACTCACTATGGTGGTTAGTGGGGCTACTCACAACTTCATGAGTGAAGATACTGCGAGAAGGATTGGACTGAAATTTGTATCTATGAAGGCACAAATGAAGATAGTGAATTCTCCTCTTGATTGTGTTCTTGGTGTAGCTGAAAAAGTGGACACAACACTAGGTGAGTGGACCGGGAAATTCGACTTCACTATAGTGCAAATTGATGACTATGAAGTTGTACTGGGGATGAAATTCTTGAAACAATTTGATGCTATGATTGTTCCACATTTGAAGAGGCTGTACATTTACGATGGAAGGGAAGATGTACCCATTAGTGTTCCAACCATTGGTGTGACAAAGCTTGATTGTAAGTTGGTAGTGATGCAAATGGAGGATGAGAAGCGAATGGAAAACATGAGTAATCGGTTAACTAGTGTTGAGACAAAGCTTACCGAGCAGTCATTGGTCATCAAGACACTATCTGATAGTATCTTGGATTTGTCAAGATGGCTAGAAGTGGTTGAGGATGATGAGGATGAGGAGGAGGCATATGTGAGGCTGAATGTCCGAGAGGAGGATCGGGTCACTTATATACAAAGGATGGAGATAGAGAATCTTGACAAATGGATTGAGATTATTAGTGAGGGTGAGCCTTCAGGCTCTACTCCCTCCACATCTTCTTAGATGACATAGAAGATGGGGCTCATTGTTAGCTGCTCATGGAAGTGAGTCCTTGAAACATGTTGAGCAGGTATGACATATGGTGTAGGGATAGTTTGGCATCAAGCATCATGACATGTTGCAGATGGGATGGAGTTTCCATGGGCCTGAGCATGGGTGAGATTATTGGTGAGTCCAAGATGTGGCAGAATTCGAGATAGACTGGTGAAGTCATAAGGATGGACATTCTTATGATTTGAGCGTGACAGTTGGACTGATCACCTAACTAGTTCAAGCCATGAGGGCTAGCCGTGTAGTAGAGAGATGTTGGCATCAGGCAGGCAGGAAGGATGATAGTTCACAGGATGGGACGACACATGATGGAGATGGTGGTTCTATATATGTTGCAGGGATGTTTGCAGTTTTTGGAGGAGTTGATATCATGGACCAAGGATGAGACAATTGTTGATGTTGATCTTGGTGGATGGATACCAGGGTGGGATGTTGTCGAGGATGACAACGACTTCAGGTGGAGGAGGATGTAAGGACCTATAGTTCTTACCACGACCACCGATGCGATGTGCAAAGGTTTGGCAAGCGAAAGAGTGCACGAACATAACCGAGTGACACTTGAAACATTATGAGCGAAGTGTTGAGCGATCATACATATATAGAGGATGGGCGAGGGCATTCATCTTTGGTGAGCTGACGGTGGAGAGATATGTTTGGGAGTGTTGGCCGATGGGCCAACCATATCAAATAACAAACGGAGGTGTCGGTTGAGAACAAAATAAAGGTCGACCAAGAGGTGGCATGACCACACAAGTAGCGTATATATTGGATGCTTTGTGGAGGCATTTGGAGAGTTCAAACTCGGTCATTTAATAGCAATGCGAGTGAGGAGCACACGGTAGCAAGGAAAAGTGTGAAGTAAGGTGGAGCATGTCGCAAGGAGGCGCAGGTCGTATTGCGCCCGCTCTTGGGCAGGCATACACAGTGACATCGCACAAGTTTTGGTTATCGGTTGAGGGTGCAGGTGAAGGCGTCGGACTTTGACACAGGTGTCTTGGGTGACTCAGGTGAGCCGCCTGCCCGTCGTGCAAGGCTAAACACGGAGCTAGAAAAGGGGAGTCGGGTTAGGTCACCCGCCTGCCCTGTAGAAGTAAACAAAGGGTGACTTGGGTGAGGTCACCTGCCCATCGGAACAAGGTTCGGTTAAGGAGTGCGGTTAGCAGCTCGTGTGAGGGCGCACTCGCCCAACTCAAGCAAGGAACTTTGGTTATCACACAGAGGTGTGGAAAGTTGTAATTTTGGCTAAGTATGAATTGGTGTTTCCCAAGTATACTTGTAAAGCTTTGTAACATTGAAAGATTATATAATATATTGTATTCGAGCAGACTCATTGTTTAGGGAGTTTCCCCTCCCTTTATACTGTGCAATTGTGTTCTCTTGTATAATTGCTGATGATAATGAATCTGTATGGGTGTTCATTGGTATAAAGGAAACATAATAATGACTTGGTTGAGAAACACAAACTAAGTAGGACATATGGTTAGGCGTAGTCCATGAACATAAGTATTGGTGAAAAGAAAGTGTTAGGTGGTGCTGCACCTTGCCAAGAGTGGTTGAAAGACTACCATAGGCCTGGGGGCGTGACAAACAAGGTCATGGAGGAGTACAAGGACATCTTCGCCTCCCCCGTAGGAGTGCCTCTGCATTGTCGGGTCAAACACTCCATCGATCTGACCCAAGGTGTGTCATATGGGGGCTTCACTGGTGGAGCAATACCATACCACATGGGTTCATATTGGGGGATATATAATAAGGAAAAACTGACTTAATACATTGGGGGTAAAGATTTTTTATATTAGAAGGTATAAAAAATGAAGCTTAAAGTTAATGAAAAAATATAAAGAGGTATAAAAATGTTAATAAAAACTGGATACCTACAATATCTAGTGAAAGTAGGGGTTCCTTAAATTAGGGAGGTGTATTGGCTTCATATTGTTAGGGGGTTAAATAATGTGAATTTTAGAGGTATTTTCCAATATGTAGTCCAATTAGGGGTGTTGTTTAGTTTGCCATGAATGCACGTGATATGTCATAGGTTCATTGAGTGAAGCCCCTGTGGGTGTGGTGTGTCGTACGTGTGCCACTACCCAATGGACCAATCTATCAGTGCTGCATTCTAGAGAACGATGGAATCAAGAGGCAGATTCAAGAGCTTTTGTAGAAAGGTCACATTCAGCCTAGTTCATCACCGTTCCGGAGCCCGATCGTGTTGGTATAGAAGGAGGATGGAACTTGGAGACTCTGTATTGACTATCGGGCATTGAACAAGCTCACTATCTAGAATAGGTACCTGATCCCATAGATTAATGACCTTCTAGACCAACTCAAGCGAGAAAAATATCTCAGTAAGATCGACTTGAAGTATGGATATCGATAAGTACAAATTGAACCCTTCGATGTGTGGAAGGCTACCTCCAAAGCTAAGGAGGCCCTTTTCGAATGGTTGGTTATTCCTTTCAGGTTGACGAATGCTCCTCCGACCCTCATGAGTTTGATGGATGACATCTTGCCGCCATTCACCAATTCATTTGTAGTGGTATACTTGGATGACATCTTGATCTTTAGCTAGAGTTGAGAGGAACGCCTCCATCACATCTGACAGGTTCTCCAAACACTGTGGCAACACAACCTTTGTGCCAATTTGGAGAAATGCACTTTTGGCATGACCAACATTCAGTATATGGAATACATTATTGATGAATGGGGGGTGCATGTGGATCTAGCCAAGATCCAAGTCATTCAGGATTGGCCAACCCCAACCACTCTGAAAGAGCTCTGTAGCTTTCTAGGTCTTGCTAATTTCTATGGCAGTTTTCAATTTAAAATTTGCATTCAATTTCTAGTTACTTTAATAATTTTCAATGCCACTTTCATTTAAGAACACATTTAGTTTTCGGATTAATACATTAATACCTTTATTGAGTTTGGATGCCTTTACCTTCAATTATAGTGTTAAATTGGATTGTTTTTTTGTCCAAATGCATTTTACGTGGCCAATATTCGAAATATTGGATTCCGTTCTCCAATGCATACAGATTCAAACAAACTATCTCACTGGATTGTAACTGTGGGATGAATTTACATAGTGTCAATTTAATATAAAATTTTATTCCATGGAGAGAGGTAATGTAAAAAAAATTATAAATATATCTATATGTCATTTTAATATGTTGAATTTGTGGTTAAAAATAATATACAACTCAAAGGAGATATTGTAGAGATATTGTAGTGTCTGTAAAAAGTTAAAAATAATCAAAATAATAAATTTCAAATTTGCTATATTGTAATTTATTTTTATATTAATAATTATGAATAACTTAGTTTAAATATTATATAAATTTGATGTTTTTTAGCTTTATTTAATTACAATTTTTAATAATCCAAAAATATAATTTAATAAAAAAAATTAGAACCAAATTAGTATAACAATCAATTTTAAATATAAAAAAGTTTAAAATTTATTCTTTTATAATAAAATAAGTTAAATTTTATTAGTATTTTGATAATAAATAATAATTAAATATTTAAGTTGACGATACACAATAATAAAATGAAAATACCAAACATTAAATAAAAATATTCAACTTCTAGTGCCTTTAACTTTGCTTTTGGAGATTAAATTAAAATAGTCAGCTTCTAGTGTCTTGAACTTTGTTTTTGTGATAGTATATTGATTAAAACCAAATTAAGAACAACAATTCACTAAGGTCAAGAAGGTTATGGTTTAGGATTGAAGCCATCAAAATTTGAAAAACTGGCCATTGAAATTTGAAATATTCAACTTCTAGCATCTTAAAATTTTCTTTTGCAACACTATATTGATGAAAACTAAAAAGGAAAAACAATACACTAAGCCTTAATGTCAAGAAGGCTATGGTTTAGGTTTAAAGTTTGACATGTCATGATCAAACATTAATGAATATGAATAGATGTCTTAAGATCAAATATTAATGGAGATGGATAGAGGTAAAACAAGGTTAAATACCATTAGCACATTGGAAGTATTAATATGTGAACAAATCAGAGGTTCAATATGAATAGATGCCTTAAGATCAAATATTAATGGATATGGATAGAGGTAAACAAGGTTCAATACCATTGGCACATTGGAAGTGTTAATATGTGAACAAATCAGAGGTTCAATTTGACATTATCTCCTTGTCATACAAGTTTATTACCAGTTAAACTTATTTCCTTGTCATATGTAAATTTGCTAAATAGGAGAGCTTGTGTCAAATTCAACCTTATCTCCTAGTACAAGATTACTCAAGGAGAATTTCGTGTCCAATGTTTATCTTAATTTGATATCATTTGTACTAAAACACAAAATTGAAATAAATACAAAATCGAAAGTTTAATTTTATCAGTTTACCCAAACATAAAATTAAAATAATTTAGAGTTCTCTTTAGTGAGGAACACCAAAGAGAAATCTCAATTCTTTGAAACAAATTACTTCTAAACAAACATGTAGAAAATTTTAAGTTAACTTCAGAAAAGTTTCAGTTGACTTCATGTGAATAGTGGAAATTCATTGAAATAATATACTTCTAAACAAACATTCAGAACAAATTCGACAAGGATGCAAAGTTTGCAAGTAACATTATGATTTTAGAACTAAATAAAGTGTTAGAATCTAATCCTTTCTTATGTGACAAACTCATATTGCCTACCTTCAAAGCCTCAAAGCTCTAAACATTGATAAATCAAAGTTAGGGTGATTTTTTATGTTCAACGTTCATGAAGGCCTTTGGTTTTATTCCTTTTGGTTTTGAACTGGTCAAGATGAATGTTTTTAGCAGTCCTTCACTACATACTTCAGAATATTCAAATCATGAATTACTATTCAAACAACCCTATGACCTTCGGCGTCAGGTTCAATTTTGGGTGTGTGATTTGTTGGAAAGACAATTTTAATGTGAAATCGATCTACTGAATAGACAACACTAGCTCCTCAGATGTAAAATTGGATGAAGAATCCACTCCAATCTCTATAGAAGAAAGTGCACCTAGATTTGTATGAAGTTACGTTGTGTAATTAAGGTTTGAATAACAAAACAAATATGTTGATCTAGTCATACAAAATAAGCAAGCACACCTGTGAATTTGTTTCTCGACGTATGCTTAGCTCTAGCTCTCCATTCGAGAGGGTATGCTCCTACTGCTGCTCCATATGGATGAGATTCAAGGAGAGCGAGTAAGATGTAAGACCTAAAATGCTAGAAGGGAGAAGTAACTCGGTAGTAACTCCTCGTAATTGATATGACCTCCACCATCCCTCAAACAACTGGCAAGTCATGTCTGTTAGAAATCGCTTAAGGGGGAAGATACTGGGAGATTCACCAAATTCACTGAGCAAATGTATGGGCTCCATCTATTGCATACATCATCATGGCCATGCACTAAGCCAATGATTGGATTAGTGCATGGCTATTAAGAATTTCCATCCATCATATCTTTTGAAAAATGGCATTCACTCTCAATGGAAATGAAACTATATTTATTCTTGCCTTTTAGGAAAACTTGTGAAGAGAAGTGCGAAAACATGCAAGCCAAAAGCAAAGGTCTAGTAAAGCTCACATTTAATTTAATACTATAAAGTTAAATCGATTAAGTACAATATCATTAAATAACTTGTCATGGCCTCACTAGTAAGAGCCCAAGCATTTAGATTGTATATAAATAAATTAATTATTATTAAAATTTAATGAAATTAATATATAATTTTAAATTGTAGAAAAGATGTAAATTTTTAGATCAATTACAAACTAATAACAATCAACAAAGAATTATGATATAATCACCTGGTATATAAACTATTTAAAATAAAGACAAAATATACATGTATATGCCAATTAGATTTATAATACAATTTTACATTTTTAATTAATTTTTGAATTTAGTAAATATATTTTAAAATAAATAAAATTACTCATTTACCTTTTTTATTTAAAACATTAAAATAAAATTTAAAAAATATATATGTTTATCCAATTATCAAATATTTACTTTAATGTTTTATATATTTAAAAAAATTATAAAATTATAACAAAAGTATTTTATTTAAAAATAGATAGTTAAAAGCCTAAAAAACTTGACTAAAAAGTAATTACAATATACTTTACAGTGAATAAATATAATCATGGAAAAATCTTTAATTAAGATTAAAACTTCAATAAATTAATATATATAAGAATGGAATGATGGAAAAAATAAACAAAATATAATATTATATTATATTCCAGTGATTATTCAAAGGATAAAAACTTTTGAGATTGATTATAATGAATACTATTGATTATGAAGTTGTTTTTGGTGTGATTTTTTAGACTTTTTGATGCTCGGATTTGACGGAAAAAAATTGAGGTGAAATATTGGTTTGTCTTATTTGAACTAGTTTTTTTAACTATATATGGATTTAGCACCCTGAAAATCCCCTAGGGCACTTCAATTGTGCATGAGTTACCCATCAAGCTTGTGATTTCAATAAATTCCTACTGGATTTTAGAGAAATTAGACCTGAAAAACTTCCAAAAAGTCTCATTAAAGACAACTCGATTGATTACATTCTTGTTATTTGAACAATTTTCATTATTAAGTTATTAACAATTTCTATTATATCAAAAATTTGAGGTAATTTAGTAAATTTAAAATTAAAATGACCACATTAATCTTAAATATATTTGGCATATATAAAATGACTAGAATAATTAGATGTTTAACAAATTTTGTGTGCTACCAACAATTGTAACCAACCTAGATCTATTTAACCTTAGATCTATCAAGTGCTAAGAAACATCAAATTTCTCGAGGTGCAAACATTTCCTCAAATTTTACATTAAGAAAAAGATTTGCATCTTGAAAAATTTGATCCCTCTGAATATTTAATAAATCCATTTATGCTAATTAAAATTACAAAATATAATAAATTAAAACATATAAAGGAAAAAACACACAAAAACCAACTAAACTCAATAATGTGTATAATTCTTCAAACAAATTCACTTTCATTAACTTGTTTAAAAAGTTGTCCTGGTCATATAAACTTGCCGTGAGGGTGAACTTTAACTATGCATAGAAAGGTTTCATATGCTTATGAAAATACCATTCACTCAAAAACACAATTCAAACAAGGGTCTGCAAAGCAGCAAGTCCCTGCCAATGTTCCAACTGAACCCCAATTTTGTCTGCCGAACAAAAAATCTCTCATAGTTCAAGTTTTTTGGGAGAAGTTTACTAGTATTATGCTTTGGTAATGCATAAGCAGCTTAGTTGTATACTTCACAAGACCAGTTAGACACTACATAATTATGTGATAAATCAGGGGCCTCATGGTTACGCAGGCTCTTTCCCCATGAGGTCATAGAGCGTAAGCACTCCTTGTAATAGAACCTAAGCACTATTATCCTTAATTACTGTAACGCCATGTGAGAAATATTGTCGTAGTTAATTAACTATTAGCATGCCTTACTGATAAATCTGATGTGTAGTTTATGGAACATCTAGAAGAAGAGCTAGACGTTTGTATCCATTTCATGAATGATATGTGTCTAGTTATTCTAATAATCAAAGTCAAGCCAATTAATACACGCGTATGTAATATGTCTCGTGCAACTCGACCATATAAATAAAACATATGTGTTTATATGCCTTCAACAAATTTTTCTTGCCATTCTTTTAGATATGTGTTTATATGCCTTCAACAAATGTCATATATGCCCTAGACACATTGTCAATATGCATTCAAATTCCCATGCAGGAGGGAAACAATGTTTTGGCACTTGCAGTTAACATTTGGTTTGGTACACTCCTTACCAGCAATTTCACTGTCATCGAGCAGGGAGGAGAGAGCCCAATTGAATCAAAGCATTTGCACCTGCGTCCACATGGATCTCAGTGCTTCTTTCCCCAGGGAAATATAGATTTTCCATCGGCTAAGGGAGAAACCCCAAAGGTCGATCCAAAGGTACAAAAAGATCGAGTCCATGAAGCTGGAAAAAGTAACAGTGGCGAGTTCATCTCATGATGGTCATTTATGGTAATACTGATTGATGTGTATTATAGGAAAATATATTACATTTTCTCTGAAGATATGGGAAGAAAGGGTTGTCATCTCATATTTTGTACTTACTGTGTTCTTATAAATGGATTTCCAAATGAAAACTAGACCGAGGAAGCATGCAGTTGCCTAAGAATCATGTTGGAAGATGGAAAAAGTAATATATTATATGAGAACATTGCCTTCAAACGATGGTAGAGTTGTTGATCAGATATGATTGCAAGAAGACAAGGAATTGTGAGTGGAATGCTTTGGAGATATGAAAAATATGGTATAATTGCAGAGGTCCTCAACAACTTCAGCTCACCGTTCATGATGTATTGATGCTTGATTTGCTTGATTACAACTTCTTCAGACACTGGTAACTTATAGTTTTTTTACTCAAGCTCATGAACTCTATTCAGAAATGAAAGCAACGATATTTTAGATTTCCCTAGATTCTTCTACTTACAATTCCATGGTCATTTTCTTCTGCAAACGAGAGAATTTACATCAGAACAATGTTGTTTTATAATTATCAAATGATTCATAAAATCTCGGTGCCATTTAAAACAATGTTTCCAGAGTTAGCTTTTTTATGATATGATAATGAATTTCCTTGTTCCAAATATTATCACTTTTACAAGGTTAGTTCATGGGTTTTGCAGCGAGGGATGGTTGAATGAAGCTTGTGAGATGTTGGGAAAAATAGTTAGGATGGGTCAACATCCTTGTACCATCTATAATCCACATCCTTGTACCATCTATAATCCATCTTTATAGATGGTTTCTGTAAGAAAAATAAAGTGGGAGTTGTGTGTTTATTGAATAGGAATGCAACGTGCTCTCCAAGTTTTTGATAGAATTATTGATACAAATTGCAAGCCAAATGTTTACACATATTGTATTGATCAGTGGAATTTGCAATGAATGCATGTTGGAGGTGACATGGGAGATCTTCAACCTAATATTGGAGAATGGGATCAATCCCAATGTAGTCACTATACCAATCTAATCGATAGGTATTGCAAAACAGGGAAGCTTGACTATGCATCTGAGCTCATAGATAGAAAGTTTGGAAATTGTTGCCAACCAAATGTTCATGTGGACACTCTTGGCCATATCTGCTTTCTGCAAAGAAAATAAGTTTGAGGAGGAATTTGCATTGGTTTCTTTATTTTCTGCCAGTTAGAGCCAATGTTCACTTGGTCCCAGAATTCAAAAAACCACCTCATTCACTTCATTGGAAAAAAAATGCTATAAATTAAGAAATGGGAAATCCCATAATCCTGAAGATTTTTTATCAATTCCACACCTGAAAATCAATAGGTTCAGTCAGTGGACACTTACTACCGATCTAGGACCCAATGATGAAAATCCCTAATCGATGTGAAGTAAGCCCCCGAGATCCCTCCCACAATTCATTCTGTAGGAAGCATTCAAAGTATTTTTGTAGTAAATTCCTAGTATCAGGATTTTAACATTATGCAGGCAATGGTAAGACACTGCCTTGATATTTTGACTCGTATCCTTTTGTGCAAGAAAAATATCCATTGTTAGTTCTTTGTCTCTAGTCGATGCACATTTTGTAGGGCTTAGATTATAATGCATATGTAAACTGGGTATGTCTGAGAAATTCTATTTCCAATCTATGTTCGACAGTAACAATGTTCTAATTCTATCGTGAACCTTTCCATAGCTCTTATGGGAGAATGCTTGCTAATGTAGCAAGCATGATTTACAACCGAAAAAACCCCTATTCCTTGGCTCGTTTCCTTACTTGTTGCTAGCATCTTTATATGTCAATTCCTGATACAGTCCCTCCTAGTGACCAACTCTCTAAATGATATTAAAGACTATGTGAGTGAACGAACACGACTGTCGCTCTTTTCATTTCTTGTGTTTTAATCCATTCATGGAATTCATCCATGTATTAAATTAGATATATACTAGTCTCTTTTCACTTTCTTTATATAGAATCAGATTGATATTCATGCTTCGAACATGATGAATGACTGAATGAAAGAGAAAGAATGAGGTGGTACTCGTTCTACCTATACTATTGAATTGAATTATTGAATTCCTCAAGTTGAATTCTTCTAAGAAAGAAATACCTTGAATGCTTCAGCTTGAGTTTCTCTTTTAGGTTGAATGAAGCATGTGTATAACCATAAAGAAACACTAGATATCGCAAAGGGATGAGAACAGAGGGCTGAGAATAGTGTTTTTTCCCTTTGTGATTAAGAATGGGGGTTTCTTGGCTTGATTTCCAGTGTCACATGATCTACCTTGTTAGGTTCCTATACCAATAGGAGTCATAATTTTTGAATGACTGAGATTAAAATTGTAATATGTACATACCTTTGTTTTCTGCAAATGTTTTCCATATTATAAAAATTAAAAAATGTAAAGAGGGTATGTTAGAAAATATAAATCAAAGGACAAAAAAGAATAAGAGAAGGTCAAAAAAATGAAAGAACATAAACCCCCAAAAAACAAAAAGGCCAGGAAAGTGTGCAAGTCAAAATGCCACTACTATTTACTTTTTATGCATAATAATGATTGTGTATAGCTTGTTATTCTTGTCAAAATCCATGGAAATCAAACAGTTTAATCTTGGTTATTCCATGCTTTGAATTTCATGTTTTTAGCTGGAGAATAAAATTTGACCAAACTGTCTAATCTTGGCATATAATTAGATAGGTAGAGTAAATAAAAAGGAGCTCAATTGTTTAATCTGACCCTTGGATGTAATTAGGTTATACTTAGTTAGAATACTATTGTAAAAGAAAAGAAAAATGATTTGACAAGGGTTTGCCAACTTAAGTGCACTCTAATAAAGAGAAGTAAAAATGGTAGGATGAGTAGATGGATAAGTAGTAGAAAGGTTGCAGAATTATGATGAATGTTGGACAAAATCAGAGTTATCATCTTCATCATGAAAGTTATAAGTATAAATGAGAAAATTGGACATGCATTAAAATTCACAAGGTCAACTGATTAATTTCCCCATTCATTTCTTTAGTAATTTCCCATAAGAAAGGTTCAAAGTACCCAAAATCTTAAGTCAAAGGGGCTCAGAGCATTTTTCTGACTTCTGGAGGGATCGTACCCTCGACCTAATGACCTATTGACCTTAAGTACAAAAAAATCCCCTCATAAACATCTACCCCTCTTCACCCTCCCTCATTCCCCTCATAAAACCCCTTTTCCTAAGGATTAAACTCTATTTTCCTAAAGGAAAGAAATTACTCCCATGTAGACCCTTTTTCCTAAAAAACCCTCAAACATTACCTTTTTAGCCTAAGTTACAATGTGTTTATGAAAAGCAAAAGAATTAGATACATTAAATTTAGTGCTAAAACCCATTCTCCACCATATTCATATTAATTTCTAACACTTATATACGTATTAAATCCCAAAAAGAAATATAAACCCTTCCTGTATATATATATATCAATAAAAGCCTTATATTAATACCCCTCCCTGAAAGTTTGAAATATAAACTTCATGAATAAAACCAGACATAATTAATCAATCCATGGTTAATTACAAGTCAAACCATCCGCCAATGAAATCACCCCCAATGCCCTTAATCCACCATAATCCGTGATTAATTAAAACATGTTGCCTTTAAACCCTCGCTGGGTCCCCCCCCTACCGTTTGTGCATCTTCATGAACTGACCACCACCCAATCTTCCCTTGTCAAATCTAACGATCATCGTTGGTTTCGCAAGGCCTCCGAAGACCAACCTTTACTCGCCCGATATGGGTGGTTTCCTCAATGCTATGTGGCACCCGATGAATGGGATCAGGCAGCCTCCCCCCAATACCACCAAGCACCCAAAAGTTGTGCGAACAAACCTCTTAATGCCCACCCACTGCATGAAAAAACTGTCTACTGTTGACTTTGGGCCAAAATTCAAACAAATCAAACATTTACCCTTTTAAACACAAAAACCCCAGTTTTGCTTGTTTTCACCTGTTTGTGCAGTAAAACCCTGTGTAACCCTTTTGCGCCACTTGAAATCTCTTCTAACCAATTCAAGCATGGTTTACCTCCCGAAATCACTTTTGACTTACTTCATAGACCTATAAAGCTCGATAAATCCGTTAATGACCCTCTATGTCAACCCAACGCTTTCCTAAAAGTTTGTTTTATTTTACAGGCAACCAGAAAACCATAGCCTTCGATAAACAGTCTTAACATTAGTCATAAGATCTATTTACTCCTATATTGTTATCAAATCTATTCAAACAGAGATGGAAAATAAAACATATAGTTAAAAGACAAGCAGAGGAAACATTAAATTAAATGATTTGCTGTTGAAATAGACAGTAAAAGCTTAAAATATACATTGAAGGTAAAAGGACACAGTAAAGAATAGTCAAAGTGTATTAGGGTTAAAGAGTATTATATTGAAGACCAAGTCAGGTAAATTAGCTAGCATGAAGATAAACAACACAGAAGATAGTTACAAAGCATACAAATTCATGTCAAGTTGAAGACAGATAAAAAAACAGAGCGATAAAAGTAAATAGTAAAAGTAAACATGAAGGCACTAAGGGTTAAATAGAGATGAAAACACTTTCACCGACAACAATGAAGTTTATCTAGAGTAAAATTGAAAAACAGTTAAAAGAAATTTAAGGTTAAAAGATGAAATTAGAGCAGAAATGGTACAATCTTCAGAAATTTCCTGTTTACATCATAGTTTTGCAGGAACTATTGTGACAAATGCAAGATGTATTTTGAGATACTGGACAATTATTTTCTTCCTAAAATAATAATATACAAAAGCCTATCTCACTTTTTACACAGGCATCACCAAACAGGAGATAAGTGCATGTCTTCACAACCTATTTTTCAGTTTGTGCAAAGTCCTATTTTTGACATCTTTTTGCAGAGAATATTGTGAGTAGCTGGAGCTGAATTTTGGGAAACTGAGAGACATTTATCTCAATAACATAATTATCTAAAATAACCGCTTTCAATTTTTACATATCTATCTCAGATTAAGATATAGAAGTGATCATTGGACTGTAAGTTTGCAGAATTTCTGGGGAAAAATGCACAAAGGAAGGAGGCAGCTAGTGACTTAGAAGCCTCATCATCACATAAGAGTTGCTATCAAATTTTAATTTCTCTTATTTTTCACCATAGATGCATAAACATAGTGCCAAATAGATAAATTAGTTTTGAGTGTCCTTTATTTAAGTTCTATTAATGTAAAACAATTGGAGATATTTGTAAAACCAATCTTGATATTTTTTCAAGATATTTTAGTCTAGAATTTGTATAAATACTTCTTCATTTCAAGTATTTCGGGTGCATTCAAAGACATTTCTTTAGACATTTCATATCAAGTTAAAGAACTATTGTAATCAAGACTAGATTGGCTTGTGGATCATGAAATAAAGTTAAAGACATTTCACAGGATTCTTGTGCACAGTGGAAATCAAATAAGTATTATCTCTTCATGTTTATTACTGTTTTCTGTTCATGTTTGTATATATTCTCATGTTTCTCTATGAAATATGAACGGTAAATAAGGAATGATATTTCAAAACTAGCTTTAATGCTCTCTGTCTTGACTATTTACTTTATCACTGTTTTCTGCTAAACTATCTTAGTATGGGAATTTTTAATTGCTCCCTTACTTCCGTAGTTCCTCCCCTTAGGTCCATAGTAAAGGATTCTTAGTTGCCCTTTGCTATTGATCTCCTTATTTTCTTCATCTTGATCTTGATTTAAGGATTCTTCATTTCCCTTTTACCCTGATTAGGACTACCTCATCCATTTGAACCTGCAGATTTTCTTTTTGTTGTGCTAGCCTGCTCGGTGAACTTCTCCTTTAGTAATTGATCTGATCCAGTTAAACCACTCTTTAATTGAATCCATAGCCCAATGGCCTAAAGGCTTGCTCTGCCCATTTTTTCCTAGAATTCCACCACCCAACTTCAATTTCAAAATCAAAATCCCATGAGCACTAAGAACTAGCCTAAAATCCCACCCAAAACAAAGTTAAATTATAAAGAGAGAGCCCTCTCTGGACTTAGGTTGGCTAGAGCCTAAGCCTAAAAGATTGATTTGTGGTTACCTCGGAAATTTCTTTCTTTAACCTTGAGAAAATTCTAAGTGATAACTTAGCGACGACCATACTGGGGAGAACTAACATTTTCTTCAGACTTGTTTTACACGTTTAGATCTGATCTATGATGGTGGACAGTGATCAGACACACAAAGGTTAAAATCATCCACCTGGCGACTCCACAATCAATTCTACAATGAAGACTCCACTGGAGGAATGAACATGAAAGAACTACGTAAAAATATTGGGATTTTAACTTGGATTGTTATCCAAGACATTATGTTCTTTCTCATCAACAAATTTTTCAATGTATATAGTATTTTAGAGAAGATCTTAGATTAGTTTTTAATTATTTTCCTTTGAAAATTGTAACTATATATCCTCCTTATTCGTTTAAACAACATCCTTCTAACTCTTATGATGATCACTTTCCAATCAAGAAGCCTCAAATAATCAAGATACCATTGGTAAAAGAATTTAGAGTTGTTGAGAACCTATGGTGACTCCATTCTAACATTAAAGTGTTTTCAAGATGTATTCAAGAATACAATGCAGGTATGGTCCTTTGGATAGGTCAAAGGCTCCTGGTTTTCAAAATCATATGCCCAACGTAGATTGGTCAAAAAATCTTCCATTATTTAAAGATGAAACAGGAAATGATGTTGCTTTACATTTATTCAGGTTTCATATCCACATCTGAAAGTTTAAAGTTAAATTCCATGAAGACTGTCTTATGAAAATATTTATGGCAACTTTAGAGGAAAAGGCTAGACCTTGGTATGGAAATTTACCAGCCTCTAGCATATGTTATTTAAAGAATTTTCATTCATGACAAATACAAGGAAATTTATTCATCTCTGTTGCTAATTCAAGAATGTTGTGACAATTTTGAAAGTTTAATTCAATATCTAGATGATTACTATGATGATGATCAGTTCATGCATTATGAAATATTAGAGACTTTAGAAGAAAATCCTTTTCAAAAAGTAGAAGCTTTGCTTGAATTATCTTCTCCTTAGGAAGAAAAAGATGATGTATGTTGTTTAGAGGTCCATGAAGTTTCCCCATAGGAAACAATTCTTGCAGCACAACAAAATGATCAGTGTAAAGAAGAAACTCAACTCCCTGAACTGGCTCAAGTAGAAGACAACAGTCAAAATCAACAGCAGACTGGTGATCTGGAGATAGAGGTGGTTGAGCTTAAAATTATTGATCCACAAGAGCATCTTCAACAAGTAGTGGTTTCTTCAGAAATTAAATACCAATCAAATTTATTTGATGAAAACCATCTCTCAAATTTTCTTTCCGTGGATATAAATAAAATAAGACAACATACTTTAATAGATCATGATCTTTCATATGAGATTAATGAGAGTTTGCAACTCCCTTGCAAGCTTCTACATGACAAAGATAATCATGATCTTTCATCTTAAATTAATGAGAGTTCGCAAATACCTTGCAAGCTTCTACATGACAAAGATAATGATAAAGACTTCCCTGATGTATATGATATGGTTGATGAAGACCAAGAGCATTCAGAGCACTTGGTTAGAGTGGATAATGAGGAGAAACAATTAGAGAATCACTTAAATCAAGCAACAGTTTGGAATGAGGTTGGTTTTCCTATTACAAATCATCCAGAAGATCTTATATGGCAGGATTACCATTATCCTTTGGTCAATATATTGCAGTCATCAGTAGAAGAAGAGTTTTCCAAGTTCATCAATAGAGCTATTAATTCTAGTGGAAAAGTTAAAATGCCATTTTCTGAATTTACTTTTCTACCTAGAAAAGGAGAATGAAAAATTTTGTTAAGTATCCATTTACTTGACTGGTGCATTGGAAATTTGTTATTACTTGATATGGCAGTCTTTTTAATTAAACTATAGTAGGTAGACGAGTGCAAATAAGCTCAATAGTCTGAGCATAAATCATATTTCAGTTTGCAGAAAACGCTATAATTTTAGTTCAAGATTTTCAGTCACAAATATTATACAAAAAAGCATATATATGTATGGGATTGGCCCAATGGATCAGGCTACTAGTCAATGTTCTTCTTGACATTTCACAAGGAAATGCCATCCCCAAGTGGAACCATTGTTAGGTTCCTATACCAATAGGAGTCATAATTTTTGAATGACTGGATTAAAACTATAATATGTACATACCTTTGCTTTCTGCAAATGTTTTCCATATTATAAAAATTAAAAAATTTAAAGAGGGTATGTCCTAAAAGATAAATCAACGGACAAAAAAGAATAAGAGAAGGTCAAAAAAATGAAAGAATATGAACCCCAAAAAACAAAAAGACCAGGAAAGTGTGCAAATCAAAATGCCACTACTATTTATTTTTTATGCATAATAATGATTGTGTGTAGCCTGTTATTCATGCCAGAATCCATGGTAATCAAAAATTTTATTCTTGGTTATTCCATGCTTTGAATTTCATGTTTTTAGCTAGAGAATAAAATATGACCAAACTGTTTAATCTTGGTAGATAATTAGATAGGTAGAGTAAATAAAAAGGAGCTCAACTGTTTAATCTGAGCCCTTGGATGTAATAAGGTTAGACTTAGTTAGAATACCATTGTAAAACAAAGGAAAAATGATTTGATAAGGCTTTGCCATCTTAAGTGCACCTTAATAAAGAGAAGTAAAAATGATAGGATGAGTAGATGGGTAAGTAGTAGAAAGGTTGCAGAATTATTATGAATGTTGGACAAAAGTAGAGTTATCATCTTCATCATGAAAGTTTTAAGTATAAATGAATAAATTGGACATGCATTAAAGTTTACAAGGTTAATTGATTAATTTCCCCATTCATTTCACCTTAATTTTAGTAATTTCCCATAAGAAAGGTTCAAAGTACCCAAAATCTTAAGTCAAAGGGGCTCAGAGCATTTCTCTGACTTCTAGAGGGATCGGACCCTCGATCTAATGACCTATAGACCTTAAGTACAAAAAATACCCTCATAAACATTTACCTCTCTTCACTCCCCCTCATTCCCCTCATAAAAACCCTTTTCCTAAGGTTTAAACTCTATTTTCCTATGGGAAAGCAATTACTCCCATGTAAACCCTTTTTCCTAAAAAACCCTCAAAAATTACCTTTTTAGCCTAAGTTACAATGTGTTTATGAAAAGCAAATGAATTAGATACATTACACTTAGTGCTAAAAGCCATTCTCCAACATCTTCATATTAATTTCTAACACTTATATATGTATTAAATCCCAAAAATAAATATAAACCCTTCCCGTATATATATCAATAAACCCTTATATTAATACCTTGCCCCGAAAGTTTGAAATATAAACTTTATGAATAAAACCCGACATAATGAATCAATCCGTGTTTAATTGCAAGTCAAACCATCCACCAATGAAATCACCCCCAATGCCCTCAATCCACCATAATCCATGATTAATTAAAACCCGTCGCTTTTAAACACTTGTCGGGCCCCCCACTACCGTTCGTGCATCTTCATGAACTGACCACCACTTGATATTCCCCCATCAAATCTAATGATCCTGATTGATTTCGCAAGGCCTCCAAAGACCAACCTTTACCTGCCTGATATGGGTGGTTCCCTGTTGGGCCCCAATGCTACGTAGCACCCAATGAATGGCATTGGACGGCCTCCCCCCAATATCACCAAGCACCCAAAAGTTGTGTGAAACAAACCGCTTACTGCCCACACGCTACATGACAAAACCGTCTACTGTTCACTTTGCACCAAAATTCAAACAAATCAAACATTTACTCGTTTAAACACAAAAACCCCAGTTTTGCTCATTTTCACCTGTTTGTGTAGTAAAACCCTGTTGTTACACAAAAATATTGTCACCATGACTATTTTCAGTTAGTATGGGTCTATCATCACTTATACTGACCTCTTAAGAAAGTCTCAGACCTTAGCTCTTCATGTCAATCTTTCCAAATGAGGGAAAGACATTGAAAATCAATAAAACTCTGGTTCTGCACTTTCTCTCACTTTTGCCTGCCGGCCCGCACTCTTTGTTCATATTACCTGCGTATCTGCCCGCTCTGTTTGTAAAGGGGTGGATCTGTACCCCTGTAAAAGTAAAAAAGGCGCAAGTTTATTCTAAAAAACTCACTTTGGGTTAATTCTAGATGTTTCTAGAAGGAATTTTGACGTGGATTGTTCGCTCCAAGGTGGTTCATGCATCCCAAAAGAGAAGGAGCTAATTCCTTGATAGGAGGAGCTATCCCTTTGAGGGAGGGCTTTATCCCTTTGAAGGAGGACCTAGTAACTTCCCTCCATTGCACTATAAATTAAGGCATTCGGTAAGTTGCTGGGGAGGTTAGAAGCTGAAATTTTTTTACGGTAAATGCTGATGGAATTGGGACTTCCTAGTTAAACTTGAGAGGAGAGATCACATACCTTTTGGTTTCATTGGGAAGTGAGTGAAACTTGTCAAAGTAGAGGAGACTTCTTGTCGGACCCTGGGAGGAGCTTGTAAAGCATCAAGGCACAGGTTGTAAAGTTCTTCTTTCATTTGAATTAATACAATCAGATTCATTTTTCTCAACAAATTGTCTTATGTGGTTTGTTTCATAATCTCCTTGATCATTATGATGAATATGCTTTATGATATTGGCTTTTCAGGTGCTATTTAATTTGTTTGCTTGTTTGTGTTTGCAGAATTACGCTTCAAGGAAGCTCATTTGGAGCGAGGGAGCGAGGCTTCCACAAACTTGCATTGGACCCAAGATAGGCCTAAAACACTTGTTTCTCTTTGTTTCTGATTGCATATTGAGAGAAAGATAGTTTTTGATTGGCTTGCTTGTCACTAGATATCTTTAGATACTAGGAAGGTTGATCTTGTCCGCAACCTCGACTCATTCCCTATGAAAAAATGGCGACTCCACTGGGGAATTGATTGTTTTCCTTGTTTTTACTTTGACCTGAGAAACTTGTGTTTTTGTTTCTGTTTTTGGCTTGTTGTGTGTGGACTTGGGTGGATTTAGTGGATCTAGGATTGTTTTTGCTTTTCATAACTTTAGGAGAAGCCCGCACCCTGTGCTTGTATCGCAGTGCATACTTATATGCATGTTTAATTTGCACACAGAGCATGCACACACCTGTGTAAACTCTGAACCTGCGGACCATGCTAAAATTATGAAAAGCTTAAATTTTATTCTTTCAGCTAGTTTTATTTTGGTTTAGATGTTGTTATCCTCTGCCCAGACCTGCATGTGACTTGTTAAAAGTTTTCCTTGGTTTAATTCCATTGGTGTTAGGGTTTTAAGTGAAATTCCTAGAAGTTTTGGTTGTTGGTCTTGATTTTCATTTTGGTCGTGTAGTATCTCAGAGCTTAGAAGCATAGAAGCCTCATATCACCTTGGTTTCTACTGGCCTTCTTATGAGTCTGACCATTTGCAAAATCTACCTTTGTTGAAGAATCCATCTTGTATTTTCTCTTTCCGAAACTTCGAAAAAGCTTGTGTTAAAAGTTCGGATTTCATTTTTACAAAAGAGAACAAAAAAATCACTTGTTTTTTGACTGATTTGTGATTCTGGACAAGTTAGTCCTTGGTTTGCTCATCGCCAAGTAGAACATCCTTAAAAAAAAACATCTTGTAAGCTTTTACTTCAAGTAGTTTTTTATAGTTTGTAGATCTTAAGATTTGCTTTATTCATAGTTTTCTCAAGATTTGCTTTAGTCATAGTTTTCAGTGTTTTTATAAAAAATACAAAAATCTCTTTTGAAAAAGTTTGTTTTGGTAGCATTTGAGCGTTTGAAAGAAAAGGGAAATTCTTGTGAAAATAACTAGTTGTCGCGTTTTGAGTGCATTGGAACAAAAACTCTTCTTTTAATTTGTTTGTTAAGAAAGATTTGTGTTTACATGCATTTGCATTCTCAAACTCTTTCCTAGCTAGAAGTTCATTGAAGAGAAAGGATTGTTTAATCATCTTAAGTGCATCTTTTTAGTGATTTCGAGTCAAGTCTTCACACCACGAGTTTCATCTCCGCACCTCTTGACTTAATAAAAAACAAATAAAAGTAACGCTTAAAGTAAAATTAATCTAGAAATATTTTTATTTATAGGGCTCTATTACACCAACATAGCTTAGGCTAGTGTCTTGGAGTAGGGAGTACTTAACTCTCCAAGACAGTAAAACAAACTAGTAGTTGTATCTTGCGGTAGGAGAGAAATCCAATTGTTTCATCTATGCTCTAGGAAAGCTTCTCTTAAAGGAGAAGCACGAGATCGTGTCTGAACCAGTGTGGGAATCAATCCTTCCTCATTGGGAACGACGCCAGATATTTACGTATTAAAACGGTAAACCTCAGATTAACCATTGTTGAGGAGCCTGGGGTCACTTGTTGGTAAACCTTGGTTTATGTCAAGGAGCCTTCAAGGAGATTGAGCTTTCTACTCTGCCCTTGCGTGCGTATCGGATCGTAGAATGTTCCCCCAAGTATATTTGTTTCTGTTGGTAACCATAGTGACCATATTCTATAGGATTCTTCCTAAGGTGACGGTGGTGGGAAGATCCCACTGTGCCTGGAGCAGACGTCGGCTAGACTCACTTGGATTTTCTGGGGGGTTCTCTTCCTCGAGACGGTTTAGTGGAGAAACTTGTGCCAGTCTAATCATTAAGCAGGTTGTCGGGGTAACTGTTCCAACTGCTATTTCTGTATTGAACTCTGCGACGTTGGATTTCATCACCAACTAGTGTTTTCGGTACGGAAAGTTACTGTTTGTGTGTGTTTTGATCTCTTGGATTCTTTAGGCATGTAATTCAATTTGTTTGGTTATTTAGAGGCTTTAGGTGGTTTTCATTGAGATTTTACTTTGTTTTCGTGTGAAGTAGTTAAAAGTTTTTAACTGTGGCTGAATTACTAAGGAAGTCCCATAGACTTTGGGGCCAACCTCCTGAGTTTTCACCAAGCCAACCAGAAGGGCTACGGGCCCTGGTAACTCCTAAAGATAGTAGAAGTGGGCCGCCTGAAAGAGGAGAATCTTCTTTGGTGGGATATCCTGATTTTTCAGCGTTAATAGCAGATTATAGTATGCAGCCTGTATCTGTTTCAGAAATTACTGGTAGTCTTTCATCTACTACTGATATAGGTGAAGAACCTGAAATATTTGAACCCGAATCTGAAACTGCTGCTACTCCAATATCAGTGTTTTCTTCTCCAGCTTCTAGTGGTCCTAGTTCACCTAGGGTAGAAAGAATAGTTACCCAAAATCTTCCTTCTGGACTAATAGCTATTGAAGAACTTGTTATTTCGGAAAAAGAAGAAGGCATCCCTATTCTTGAAGATCGACCGCTTATAGACCTTAGGGAGCGTGAATCAATCTTTTACAGTCCACCTAGGAGCGGTGATTAGTATCTTTCATTGAGTAATTTTTTGGAAAATCCGGGACTAAGTTTTTCACCACCTCGTATTTCTTATCACCCAACACCTAGAGGTTACTATCCTCCTTAAATATGTCAAAACAGTCATCCATGTTTTCTCAATCTCCGGAAGCCTTTTTGTACGACGGTCCTTCTGTTCCCGCTGGGTATCAGTCCATTTTTGGTACTTTTTCGAGATCATCTCCTCGACCTATTGAGCAAGGGTTATTAACTGGAAATAAGGGTACTAAACCGTTGAGTGTAGAAGATATTCTCATGATGTCAGGTTCTATTCCCAATCCTCAACCTCAAGGTGGCCAGTCACTGCCCGGGGGGCAACCTCAAGGTACACAGTTTGTGCCTGGGGGGCAACCTCAAGGTACTCAGTTTGCGCCTGGGGGGTAACCTCAAGGACATTACATACCTACGGGACAGTACGTTCCTCAAGGTCAACCCCAGACTCAATATGTACCTCAAGGTCAACCTCAGTATCAATATGTAACTCAAGGTCAACCTCAGTATCAATATGTACCTCAAGGTCAACCTCAGTATCAATATGTACCTCAAGGTCAACCCCAGTATCAGTACGTGCCTCAGGGTTATCAACCCCAAGGTCAGTACCCAACCCAAGGTTACCAACCCACCTTCTGGTCAATCATATGTTCAAGGATCTGGAAATGTACTATTGAATTATCAACCCTACCCTCAACCCGGCTATGGTCCTCAATATTCTCAACCTATCATGGGTCCATACCTCGGAACGAATTTAGTGTGGGATCCATCTCAATCCCAACAGGTCTTGCAACCGAATGCACAATTGTCAGCTCAAACTGGACAACCCTTGGTTTCTGGTTCACCCCAGCAACCTGTCCAGTTTACTGTTCAAAATTCTGTACCTTTTGTAGTTTCTCAGTCTGGGCCTAGTACACCTCGTACTCTACCTCAAACGTCTGCTACAACTACTGCAACATCTGCTGCATCTACCCCACCTTCTTCTGGAGTATCGACAGCTCTGGTTTCTACTGTCCCTGTATCTACTCCTCAGACATCTTTACCTCAGTCTAGACCCACAGTCCACACTTCGGTTCAGATGCCTGTAGGACAACTAGGTTTAAGTACGGTTGTCACCAGTCAACCTCAGTTTATTCAACAACCGTACCAAGGACAGTATCGATACAGTCTTGCTACGCAACAACCAGTCTATCAGTATCAACAGTACCCTGGGTATACATATCAACAACCTCAGCAACCCCAGTACGGTCTGGTTAATCCTGGTTTTCCAGGAGGACAGAATATCCCAAATGCAATTCCAATTCCTAGTTATCCCGGATATCCTCCTCGTGTGGCTAGTCTGCAGACCCAGAGTTTTAGGGACCCTAATCGGCAGTTACCGTTTATCGCAACTTTGGACTTGCCTGACTTGACGCGCCTTACGAACGATCCAATTAACTATCTTCAGTATTGGCCGCCAATGCCGCATAAGTTTCCCAGTGATATTCCTAAGTTCGAAGGTAAGCCAGGAGAAGACCCGTCGAACCATGTGATGACTTATCACCTTTGGTGTGTGTCTAATTCCATTTCAGATGATTCAATTCATTTACAACTTTTCCAGCGCACTCTAATTGGTCTTGCGGCCAAGTGGTACATCGAGTTACCGCAAGCCACTTTTTATAACTTTAGTTAGTTAGCTACTTCGTTTTTAACTCATTTTCAGTTGCCAGTCAGATATGACAATGGCACGGAATTATTAACTTCATTAAAGCAGTCAACATCCACTTACATTTCAGATCATATTGGTGAATGGAGACGTCAATGACGTTTAGTGAAAGTTTTTATCCTGGATCAGATCTTAGCTGAATGATTTGTAAAATCTTTACTACCCAAGATCACTGAGGATGTGGCTAAGGCCTGAGTAGTTACTGAGGAGCAAGTAATTGCTCAAGCACAGTACCTTGACTTAGTTTATACTCAGTCAGGTACGCTACATGAGAAAATCCCTGATCTACCCAAACAAAATCAAATCGTTGCAGCTCCTTCAGGGTCTCATGCTGCTGATGGTATGATTGGTACGGTTAATACCAAAAGTAAGAAGAAGTCTTCCAAGAATTCTTCTCCTATCATAACCTTTCCAGATTGCCCGACAGGAGATTCTTTCGCGGAACTTTCCGCTGATATTCATGTTGTAGAGTCATCTACAGCTAAATAAAAAACCGGTGGTAAGAAGAAAGGGAAGAAGAAGAATAAAACAGATAAGAATTCGAAAGAGAAACCAGAAAAATCGGAATTAACTGATGAAAAACACAAACCTCGTTATCCTTGTCTCATTTGTGATGAAGAACATTTTACGAGAGACTGCCCTCATCGTGCAGAGGTTACGAAAATTGTCAAAGGTTCCCAAACTCCTGCTGTTTTGAAGGATCCTTTTCCAAATCAGGACAGTAAGATGATAGGTTCTTCCTCTAGTGCCAATGAACAAACCATATTGATGATGTCCCATGTTAGGATTGCGACTCGACCGCAAGATTATGGTAGTAAAAGTCCTGTTGATGGTAAAGAAGCAGAATCTTCTCATTCTAATCCATCAACCTCAGCTCCCGGTTCCAATCCACTATAGATTGAGAAATCTAATCCAGAATTAGTAATCAAACCGCCCGCCAAGGGTATACTTTGAAAGTCTACTTTCAATCCACATGCGAGAGCGGTTCAGAACTATAACATTGTTGAGGATTTAGTTGTTTCACCTTCAGCAATGTCGGCTTTGGAAGTGTTGTAATCATGTCCGGCACATCGTAAATTACTTTTGTCGGCTATAGGAGTTGTTGATGTTCAGGACCCAAACCTTATAATCTTCGATCTAGAAAATAGTGCATCGCGCTTACCTCATCAGATGGTTGTCCAGATTCCAGTGAGTCAAAAACAGACCTGTTCATAGGACTGTGATTGATGACGTAGCTTCCACGTGTATTATGTCGATACAGTGTTGGAGATCGCTTGGTTCTCCTTCACTAAATCAATCCCCGACAATTCTAAAGGCCTTTGATGGCCGTGGGTTTCATCCTTTTGGAATTCTATAGGATTTACCTATAGGGGTTGAAGGCAAAACCGTTAATCTAGATGTGGAGGTGGTTGATGCTCCTCTATATTACAACCTTCTCTTGGGTCGTAGTTGGTCTTACGCTATGATAGCTATCGTTTCATCGGTCTTCTGGCTTATAAAGTTCCCTCATGATAATAATATTGTAACCTTAGACCAGTTGTCTTACTTTTCATCTGACCTAACCTCTGCTGAGAGCATTCAGCATGTTGGTAAAGTGACGATCCCATATAAGGATGTTGGAGTAGAACTAGTTAAAGATTCTGGTTTATTGGGCACTTTTCCTTTCCCTCCTATCAACGCATCATCTTCTACTGCAACCATTCATATGATTTCATCAGATACCATTGTTAATGATGATCCTTGGATCATACCTTCTGAATCTGAGATAGACTCATTTGGTACTCTTATGCCTTTGAGTCTGTATGAACTTGCGTATCAGACCGTGCAGCCGTTCGCCGACACAACATCAACCCAAATTGACTTAATGAATGTGGTACATGAGGAATCACTGTTGACGTCAAACTCGGATTCAATAACGTTTTTTGAACTTGTTCAAACTGATGAGCAAATTCGTGAAATCCTATGCGTTGATGAGTTACCATGGGAAGATCTTCATCACAGATCTTCGTTTTTACCTGAGAGCGATCGTTTTGAAAATGATTTTTCATCAATATTTACGACTGAATATGTTAAGGATGCTCAGAATCCAATGAAACATCCTGATTCTGAGTTAAACTGGGGAAATATTTCTCAAACTATTCCCCTTGACATTTCAATTAAGCCTGGAATTATTGAAAATGTTCATATAGGTGCCTGTTGTACGAAAGATGAAATTCAAACATATAAGGCCTTATTTCAATAATTCCGCGACGTGTTTTCCTGGTCATATGAGGAAATGCTAGGAATTGACCCCGCGATTGTAGTTCATGAAATCAAAACTTACCTGGATGCTAAACGCGTCCGACAATGTTTGCGTCAGATTCACCCAAGAAAAGTTGTTGCTATTAAAGCAGAAGTTGAAAAATTACTTAAAGCAGGTTTCATTTATCCGATCCCGTTAACGGATTCGGTATCGAATATTGTTCCTATTAACAAAAAACAAGGGACAATAAGAATATGTATCGACTATAGCGACATTAATCAAGCCTGTCCAAAGGACAATTACCCCACTCCCTATATCGATTAAATCATTGATGATTGGCCGGGAGTGAAATTTTCTCCTTCATGGATGGTTTTTCCGGATACAATCAAATCAATATTCTACCTGTTGATCAACCAAAAATGACATTCATTTGTCTGTGGGGGACATTTGCCTATTGCAAATTACCTTTTGGGCTCAAGAACGTTGGGACAACTTTTCAACGGGCCATCTCTTATGCTTTTTATGATATCAAGCACATTGTGCAACACTATCTCGATGACTTGCCTGCTCATTCATTACATTGAGTTGATCATCTTGTCCATTTAAGAGAAATCTTTATGAGGTGTAGGCATTATCGGATTAGGTTGAACCCCCACAAGTGTGTTTTTTGTATTGAAATGGGTTGATTACTGGGGTTTGTTGTTTCGAAAGCCAGCATTCGCGTTGATCCCTCGAAGGTTGAAGCCATTATCAAATTGCCTCCTCCTTCGAGTCTTCGCCAACTCCAAAGTTTGCAAGGGAAACTAAACTTTTTACGTCGATTCGTCCCTAACTACATCGAGATCACAAAAGGTTTTACCTGGTTGTTGAAGTAGAATACTTCATTCTTTTGGGACGAGATAGCTGAGAGATATTTTGATGCACTAAAACACGCGTTGACCCATGCACCGTTGTTGCATCCTCCCAACTACAACCAGGATTACTTCTTGTATCTCGCCGCCTCCCATTCCACCATTGGAATGGTGTTAGTCCAGAAAGATGAATTCGGTACTGAAAATGTGATATATTACCTTAGTCGAACGTTAAATCCAACTGAGCTAAAATACTCACATGTGGAGAAATTGGCATTGGCAGCTGTTCAAGCTGTCCAACGTTTTCGTCATTACATTTTACTACGTAAGACTACAATTATTTCTGATTGCAACCCTATGATCTATATTTTGACCAAGCAATTCCTCGGGGGTAAGTACTCCAAATGGATTGTCATCTTGCAGGAGTTCGACTTGGAGTTTGAAAAGTCTAAGTCAAAGAAATCTTTAGTTTTTGCGGAATTAATGTGTGACTTCCCGCGTGTTGACACAGAAACTGTGGCGGAGGAGCCCATTGCGGACGAATCTTTGTTTCTAATCAGCACTTTAGATCCGTGGTATAGAGATATCATCGTTTATCTCCAAACCCAATCCTTTCGGCTAGATAT
>APFE030151858.1:343170-358923 GCA_000404065.3 Pinus taeda
GTGGTTTCTACCATGTTCGACTTCGACACATTCATTCACATGGATAGAATCGTACTATTTCGAGGAGTAGAAATGAAGACCCTAGATCTAGTTTCCACCATCCAGGCTGCGAGGACTTTTGTATTCATTATATTGTGGACTATTCATAAACAGATGGCTGCATCCATACTGTGTCTACATATGTCTATACTTGTGATGTATTACAAGACCATTCTTATATCAGAACAGTAGTTAGTCAGTTTTAATCTGAGTATGGGAATGCCTACCTCAGCGATGATATGATATCATATATATATTTTGCATTGAATGTTTTTACAGGTTCCAACCGGGCTCTCCACAAGATGATCCTCGAAATGATAAAGTGCTTCACTCTTCCTAAATGATAAATGAAATCTTCATCTACTAGAGACTTCGCACTTTAGGGGGCAATCTGTTATGCAAAAATATCGTCACCATGATTATTTGCAGTTAATATGGGTCTATCATCACTTATACTGTCCTCCTAAGCAAGTCTCAAACCTCAACTCTTCATGTCAAGCTTTGAAAATGAGAGAAAGACATTAAAAATCAATAAAGCTCTAGTTCCGCACTTTCTCTCACTCTTACCTGCGGTCCCGCACCCTTTGTTTATGTTACCTGCAGATTTGCCCACTCTGTCTGTAAAGGGGTGGGTGCGGACCCCTGTGAAAGTCAAAAAGGCGCAAGTTTATTCTAAAAAACTCACTTTGGGTTAATTCTAGATGATTCTAGAAGGAATTTTGACATGGATTGTTCGCTCCAAGGTGGTTCATGCATCCCAAAAGAGAAGGAGCTAATCCCTTGATAGGAGGAGCTATCACTTTGAAGGAGGGCTTTATCCCTTTGAAGGAGGACCTAGTAACTTCCCTCCATTGTACTATAAATTAAGGCATTGGGCTGGTTGCTAGAGAGTTTAGAAGTTGAACATTTTTAAGGGTAAATGCTGATGGAATTGAGACTTCCTAGTTAAGCTTGAGAGGAGAGATCACATACCTTTTGGATTCATTGGGAAGTGAGTGAAACTTGTCAAAGTAGAGGAGACTTCTTGTCGGACCCTGGGAGGAGCTTGTACAACATCAAGGCATAGGTTGTAAGGTTCTTCTTCATTTGAATTAATACAATCAGATTCATTTTTCTCAACAAATTGTCTTATGTGGTTTGTTTCATAATCTCCTTGATCATTATGATGAATATGCTTTATGATATTGGCTTTTCAGGTGCTATTTAATTTCTTTGCTTGTTTGTGTTTGCAGAATTATGCTTCAAGGAAGCTCATTTGGAGTGAGGGAGCGAGGCTTCCACAAACTTGCATTGGACCCAAGGTAGGCCTAAAAAACTTGTTTGCCTTTGTTTTTGATTGCATATCTAAGAAAGATAGTTTTTTATTGTCTTGCTTGTCACTAGATATCTTTAGATACTAGGAAGGTCTATCTTGTCCGCAACCTCAACTCATTCCCTGTGACACCGGTGTAACCCTTTTGCGCCACCTAAAACATTAGCTAACCAATTCAAGCATGGTTTACCTCCCGAAATCACTTTGGACTCACTCCATAGACCTATAAAGCTCGATAAATCCATTAATGACCCTCCCTGTCAACCCAACGTTTTCCTAAAAGTTTGTTTTATTTTACAGGCGATGAGAAGACCACAGCCTTGGATAAACAGTCTTAATACTATTCATAAGACCCGTTTACTCTGAGATTGTTATCAAATCTATTCAAACAGAGATGGAAAATAAAACATACAGTTAAAATACAAGTAGAGGATACATGAAATTAAATGATTTGTTGTTGAAATAGACAGTAAAAACTTAAAATATACAGTGAAGGTAAAAGGACACAATAAAGAATAATCAAAGTGTATTAGGGTTAAGGAGTATGAGATCGAAGACCAAGTTAAGTAAATCAGCTAGCATGAATATAAACAATAGGGAAGACAGTTACACAACATACAGATTCATGTCAAAGTGAAGATAGATAAAAAAGCAGAGTGGTAAAAGTAAATAGTAAAAGTAAACATGGAGGCAGTAAGGTTTAAACAGAGATGAAAAGACTTTCACCAAAAACAATGAATTTTATCTAAAGTAAAAGTGAAAAACAGTTAAAATAAATTTAAGGTTAAAAGATGAAATCAGAGTAGAAATGGTACAATCTTCATAAATTTCATGCTTAAGTCATAGTTTTGCAGAAACTATTGTGACCAATGCAAGATGTATTTTGAGATACTGGAGGAGGTTTTTGTTCCTAGAAGGCTATTCTTCAAAAATCTATGTCACTTTTTACACAAGCATTACCAAGAGGGAGATAAGTGCATGTCTTCACAACCTATTTTCCAGTTTGTGCAAAGTCATGTTTTTGACATCTTTTTGCAGAGAATATTGTGAACAACTAGAGCTGAATTTTGGGAAAATGAGAGAGGTTTATCTCAATAACATACTTATCTATAATAAACACTTTCAATTTTTACATATCTATCTCAGATTGAGATATACAAGTGTATCATTGGGCCCTAAGTTTGCAGAATTTCTGGGGTAGAATGCACAAAGGAACGAGGTAGTTAGTGACTTGGAAGCCTCATCATCACTTGAGAGTTGCTATCAAATTCGAATTTCTCTTCTTTTTCACCATAAATCCATAAAAATACTACCAAATATATCCATTAGTTTTGAGTGTCCTTTATTTAAGTTATATTAATGTAAAAGAATTGGAGATATTTGTAAAACCAATCTTGATATTTTTTCAAGATATTTCAATTTAGAATTTCTATAAATACTTCTTCATTTGAAGTATTTAGGGTGGATTCAAAGACATTTCTATAGACATTTCACGTCAAGTTAAAGAGCTGTTGTAATCAAGACTGGATTGGCCGGTGGATCATGAAATAAAGTTAAAGACATTTCATAGGATTCTTGTGCACAATGGAAATCAAATAAGTATTATCTTTTCATGTTTATTACTGTTTTCTCTTCATGTTTATAAATATTCACATGTTTCTCTATGAAATCTGAATGGTAAACAAGGAATGATATTTCAGAATTAGCTTTAATGCTCTCTGTCTTGACTATTTACTTTCTCACTATTTTCTACTAAATTATCTTAGTCTAGGAATTCTTAATTGCACCCTTACTTCCGTAATTCCCCCCTTAGGTCCATAGTAAGGGATTCTTATTTTCTATTTGCTACTGATATCCTTCTTTTCTTCATCTTGATCCTGGTTTAAGGATTCTTCATTTCCCTTTTACCCTGGTTAGGACTACCTCATCCATTTGAACCTGCAATTTTTTTTTGTTGTTGTGCTAGCGTGCCCTGTGAACTCATCCTTTAGTAATTCATATAATCCAGTTAAGCCACTCTTTGATTGAATCCATAGCCCAATGGCCTAACGGCTTGCTCTGCCCATCTCTTCCCAAAATTCCACCACCCAACTTCAATTTCAAAATCAAAATCCCATGAGCACTAAGAACTAGCCTAAAATCCCACCCAAAACAAAGTTAAATTATAAAGAGAGAGCCCTCTGTGGACATAGGTTGGCTAGAGCCTAAGCCTAAAATATTGGTTTGTGGTTACCTTGGAAATTTCTTTCTTTAACCTTGAGAAAATTTCGAGTGATCATATGCCTATTGAGCTTGAGTGACATGGGTATCATATTGTGTCCAATGCTATTGATATTGGGTTGTTCAGAGATGTTGCAATTGCTGGTGTAAATGAATCTTCGTCTGCTCTGATCCTTATATGCATGCTATCATTATTCATTCCCGAGTTGGTCTTATGCTTCAACAAGGAAAGTTTCATTATTCATTCTCGAGTTGGGCTTATGCTTCAACAAGCAAAGTTTCAGGCTAATCTCCTACTTCTATACCAGGTTCAGTTCAGCAGAGATAACCCACAAAGATCACCCACAGGGTCATTTTAGCAGAGATCAGAGATCACCCATAGAATTAGAGCAACTACAACTGAATAATAATCATTGTTTGGATAACCGTTCTTGTTTTCTTGAGTTGTTCATTTTTTCTTTTGCAACAATGATAGTGCGATGGCAGCCTTATCACAAGACAAATGTTAGTGTGTGGCACCTGGTATGGCACATGTTAACCTAGTATGAAACTTGTTAGATGTAGAAAGAACCTATGTAGACATAAACGGTGGGTACATGTAAAGCATTGGACACTATTTCCGATCTTATGCTATTTGGGAGCCATAGTTTTCAAATATATCTGAGCATCTAATGTTCAAAGTTAATGTTAGCATTATTTTGTGTGAACATGATTTTTTCTCGTTTACCCATACTTATTCTATGTTCAACCTCATACTTGCCTTGGTATGAGGCCAAATAAGATGAAAATTTCACTGATTGGTCAATAGTAAAAATTTTGTATACTTAATTGGTCAAAGAAATTTGGTGGGGACATCGTATGTAAGAAAGCAGTTTATAAATTTTAAGGTATATGAATTTTTGTGCCAAGTTTTTAGACTATATCGATTTCAATTACTATAGTCCTATGTCGCAAGCGACATGGACTAATAATGCTTAAAAATAAAATTTTGATAGATGTAGTCATCATCACATCATTTTCCTCGAGCACTTCTGTCGTTTTTTAAGTTGACTCCAAAGTATCATATTGATGAACTCCAAAGGGCCAATCTCATCATTTCATCATAGGTTTTACCATAGGATTTGGGGGGTGAGGAGTGGGGCTTCCAAAAGACACAACACACACTATACACAAAGAATACATAACAAAATCCAAAATTATTTAACTTCTTATAAGTGACTTGACATTCTACCTACTACAGTATCACGAATCAAGATATGGAAAGGTTAAGATTTCCAAAATACACCGTGCACACTATTCACATAAATAATACATAATGAAATCCAAAATTATTTGACTTCTTAATAGTGACTTGCCATTCTACCCACCAAAATATATCCATCCTTCAATGGGAACATGATAAAGTACGATATGAATAGTTTCCGGAATGATTCCCAGATAATTAAATTCGAACGGAAATTAATATAATTCTATTAAGGTTCTTTTCATGTCCACTACATATACAATGGATTTTAAAGTTTTATGTGTAAGTCGTATCCGGGCATATGGTTTTACAAGTGATTACAAAATTCAGATAGCATTGATATAGATTAGTAGATTTTTTTTTAGTGTCCTTGGCATTAAAGGATATTAGGATTTAATCATTGGGTGTGGTGATTGAAAGTTTTATCAAAAGGATGATGTAAAGAAAAGGTTTGGAATTTTTTTTAGAACATCATGCTTAGGTTATTAATATTGAAATAGAGGTGAATTTCTTTGTTATATGAAATTGAAACCTCCAGAGGGTGATTTAGAGTTTTCTTTTCACTTTCTAGTATCCATACAGTTATGTGGAAGAGTAGATTTTGTTATACACAAAAAAATTTGTGGAGAGTGCTCTATTAAATTCAAGGTTATGATATATATATAAATATAAAAAACTTATATTTAAGATAGTTTCACTACCTCAACCAACTAGATACCAATTGAAACAATATCTCAACAACATACCAATCTAGGAATTATCTTGTTGGAGTGAATATCTCACATCCAACTAGTTCCAACAACCTTTTACAAACAAGAAACAAACTCTTTTTTGTGGACAACCAACTTGACCTAATAATGATCAATAATATCAATAAGCCATAAACATGATCATACCTAAGAAAGGTAGGAATTACATACTTTAACACTCCCCCTTAACAACTACTTAACTTAAACTTAATCTACATCTTCTTTGTAACAAATGCTTCACTACAAACTCAAGAGCCTTCTAATCAATGAAGTGAACCTACGGTCCAATCTAGTGCTTTCAGTTCATGCATGGGTGCCTAACTTTTGTAATCATTGGTCTAGTAGGATGTCCTTTCATGTACATGATTTAGTCAATTTCTTGATGAACTCCCTTTGAATGTAAAAGTTCACTTCCGAGAGTCTATAACTGACAGATCGTCTATTCATAGAGCATCCAATTAACACGTGGTTTACTCCTCTAAATTTTAAAGAACTCCCTAATAGAGGCTATTGAACTAAACTAGACAAGCTATCAAGTCACCAGGGAATATATCATAAAGGGGTATACATGCCTTTCTAGGACTTACAACAACATAACCCTTTCATGTTATAGATATGGTTACATACAACAATTTCTGTCTCATGGAGATACCATGTACAAGCTCAACTCTTCAAGGACCAATACATCAAATCAAATCATAAGATATAGACTTGCTTCCAAATACAATGTGTGACTCTAATTACAATATGGTATTGAGTCTATTTTATTCCAAACAAATCACAAAATTTTACCTTATTTGTCCACAATCATTCAACCTCTACTACTAATATCAATATCCTATACTACCATAATACTTCTACAAGTACTATCACCTACTTTCCTTGGACCAAACTCCAAAGGTGTCTTTGTTGTATCTATGACCTCTTCATACTCCCTACTGCAAACTCTTCATTACAAGAATTTAGCTTGCAATCAACACTTGGATTTCTCAAATGAAAACAATGCAACTTGTTTCCTTCTCAAAACATGTCCATGCTCCTCCCTTCAAAACTTGTTTTCTCCTATTTGTAATTTGTTTGAGATAGTTAACTCAATAAATGCATCAGGTGATGGAGGACACAACAAATGTTTTCATACCACGTAATTGATTTTGATCATTGATATTTTGTCCTTGACTTGATTCGCCACTAACTTCATTCTATGAGATATACTTTAAATTTTAATAACTTTCTAGAAGTTCCTTGACCTTTTTCGACCTTTACATGGAAAATACTAAACAAAACCATAAGAAAAACACTTAAAAACACATGAGGTTCACATGTAATCCAGTGAAATTCACATTTAGGCCACAACTATAGGGATGATAACTAGCTCCCTGCATCTATAGCGACACCCTTTCCATTGGGATGCCAACAGCTGAGATCCTACAACTGCTCTGTGTAAGTCACACTCCGAGTAACTGTGACATAGCATGCATCAACATAAAACCTACATCAAAGTTGTATCTCTGATTCAAGACGATGTTTAGGCCAATATGAAAGCATTCCACACACAACTTTACATCATGAAAAAAATTGTATGACTCAGTATGACTCAATACAATGCAATAAATTCATAGTTACAAGGCATGAATCAAAAGACATCTACCTCACAACTCAACTCGAGGAGTGAGCTTGATATATCATGACAACCTACTAGAAATAATATGACATCATGACAACCTTATGAAAGACACATCTAGGACTCAATACATGGCATATGAGTCATAGATACATGACATACATCAGGTGACATCAATGGAAACAAAAACATGCCAATAGGTAGAGCTAGCTACATGGGACCGGGCTTTTGAGCTCTATGAGTTGCATTGTGCTTAATGAATACCCACTCCTCTTCAAACCCATGGCTTTTAGCGATGAATCTAGCCATCAATAGGTAGGGCAAGGGTAATGAGAGGAGTTAAATATGGATAACAAATGGTGGAGAGAGATGGCACTAGACGGAAGCAGAGGAAGAAGGTAACTAGGGGATGCTTGTTGGTGGGAACCCACCAAAGGTGGCAAGCTGGAGAGAAGGAAAATTGGGAAAATAAAAAACCCACAAAAATCCTACTAAAAATGATCAAGGCAAGAGGGAATAAAATATGAAAATGCTTGGAGATGTAGAGTTCCTCAAAGAGGAAACCTAAAGAGAACTTGAATGAGAGAAAACCTCCACACTAAAAAAAACAATAGGTGAGCTAAAAGATAGCTAAGAAACCTGAGTAAATAGAGCATGGGGTCAATACCTCCTAAGAGGTGTCATGGTAGGATAACTCTTGTGCCTTTAAGAACCATAATTTCATCATGTAAGTGGCATTTCTTGTTAGCAGATCAACCCTTGAATGCCACCTATTACCATGAAACCAAATTTTCTCCCTTCACTAGTTGAGGTGACCCTTTTTCATTCTCTATGAAACTAGGAAAAATCCATTTGACCACCATGAATATTCCATAATGTACTTCATGGATGAGCCCAACCTCCACTTGAAACAAGCATTTAACCTAGTACCTCATAATGAAATGGCCAACCATGAGCTCCAACACCAACTCATAGATGAATGTAGCTAGGAAGGCATAATGTCAAGTCATATGAATGGATGGTGCAGTGGTAGAAGTACCTACCCATAAACACCCCCTATCCTCTATCAAACGTGCCATCTAAGAAAATTATATTTTCAAGTTATCATGAAAAAATTTACATTCTATTTTATTTTTATTTTATATAATTCATTCAATATTTTATTTTATTCAACATTTCTAAAAAAAAAATGGATAAATATTAATAAAAATGGTTGTGAAAACTTTGGTTAGGAAGAACGAAAAGTGTGATAATTAAAAAGAAGACAGGCTTTACGTGAACTCTAAAATATTTGATTGAAAGCATAAATGTAGCTGGTTGAGAACCTCCAAATTTCAAAACCAAACTAATAATGCCTTTCTTGAACACATATTGAAGGTAAAATGTGGAGAAGAAAGTTGAAAATAGGGATTATGAAAGTTACATCATGTAAAAAAATCAACAAAGGACATAGTTACATCATGTATAAAATCATCAACAAATAATTTTATGAAGGGATAGGATAAGTATGAAGATAAGTGCATGTGTCAATTATGTTCAATTTAGGTGGTTGAGAGAAATGTTATTATTCTCTTGTTTAATTCTTCTATGTATTTCATATTGATGGGCCTCTAAATTAGACATAAATTAAGGCCCATGCCTCTAATTTAAAACATAAATAATGGCCTATGACCATCCTTCAACACATTAAACCTCTCTTTTTGCATTAGATAATTTATTTTTATGTTTAATATATTCATTAGGAAGGTTTGTGAGTAATTGAATATTTGTGCCTAATATTATTTATTTTTGTGGAATATTATCAGAATATTGGGCCGATTATGAAGAGTTGGAGGAGGAGATAATTTAGGGACTTGTTCCCTACTACTGGAGGATCAATAATAAATAATAATTCAACAAGATATTATGGAATTATCGCATAAATTGTGGAACTCCAATGTTTGAGAAAATCTAGGAATGTGTTCCACTAATAAAGGGACCAGATCCACCAATCAAGGGAGCAGATCTACTAATCAAGGGATTTTGCTAGGGAAAACTTCCTCCATCCATGGGGAATGATTATTAATCATTCTGTATAAGTACCAAGTCGAAATTTCCTCTAGGGAATGAATGAGAAAATCTAGGAATGTGTTCCCTGCCATTTAATGCAAATTCCTAGTATTGGGGACTAGATCCACTAATCAAGGGATTTTGGTGGGGAAGGCTTCCTCCATTCATGGAGAATGATTCCTAATAAATTTTTATAATCACCAAGTTTAATTGGCATCTAGGGAGAGATTTTCATTAGTGATATTGTGGAGAGAGCTTGTATTTTTGCAGCTCCATTATATTTTCTTGCAGGGATGTAATTCTATTGATGAAATTGATGAAGATTGGTGTCATGTTCAGATTCTAAATATTTTTATCCTCCATAGGTCTCTAATTTTCCTTGGGTTTGGTCATCCCAAGAACCTCATAACCCTTTTGTATCATTTTCTTTCCTTCTTTCATTGCTTATCCACATGCATCTCTAGTTTTTATTTCTTTCTATTTATGCATTTAGTATTAATGATTTCCTGTTGTAGGATTGAGTTAAATGGTTGATTTAAGTTCTTTTGTAGGATCACAAGCATTATTTTATCCTTAGAAAAGGTTTGGAAGTTGATAATAGTCATTGAGTTTCTTGTATTAGCCTTCTTATTCCCAAATCTAGATTGTTGGACTTCCTTTTTAGCGAAGAACAATAAATTTATGCTATTTTTTAGAGCATGCTAACGAGCTTCAATCGAATTAATTCTACTTGCATCAGATCAAAAAAACATTCTAGTTCATAAAAAAAACTACCCCATTTATTTTTCACTTGATTTTGTTAGGCATTTTTTAGATTTACTAGCTCACTAGTTCTCGAATTTCTATATTTTTTACTAGTAATGTTTTTTTATTTTTTTGCATCAGTTAACAGATGTCCTTTTGAGCAATTCCACTTGGAATGGGGACCTAAGACATCCTAGTTAATACCAAAATTTCTCCCATCCAATTTGGATTTTATTTTCTTGGTCATTCCATGAATTATAGTAAATATATAAATCCTGTAGCAAATCAGGGGATCCTGTAGGAAATCACTGTAGCATCCTGTAGGAAAGCCTGTTTTGAGGCCGAATTGAGAAAGAAGCCTCTAGGAAGCTAGAAAAGGGTCCCTAATTGTCTCCCAAACCTTTTGACCATTCACCATCATCTCCAAGCCACCTGCCACATCACCAAAAGAGATTATCTTTCACACTCTCACATGAAAAAAGACAAAAAAGAAAAAAAAATTTATTTGATTCATTTACATGCAAAGCAATAGAAGGTTTGATGGTATGAATCTACATGCTTAGGATAGTAGGATTGCATACATGTTAACTTAGAATTATTTTGAAGCAAAGCCTCTTAGCAGTTAGTTAGAAAATGATGTGTTTTAGCATTTGATTTCATTCTCTTTTCTTGTACTTTATTCTTGCAATAGGTTAAGGTTCCATTTCGAACATTTCATTTTTTGTAATTAGTTTAGGATTTGTCTTAAGTACATGCACTCCATTACATCATGACAACAAAGGAAGGACACATTGTATGCCGCACATATAGTGCCAACACCTCTTAAGTTTGTACGAACCCCGAATTGATAATTAAAGTCTGTAACCTTGGGATTTGCAGCATTCTTGTTGCAATATCGAGGCTCATCACATATGTTGAACTCATAATAAATAATTTTAATAACAATCTCAAACCTTATTGTTTAAGTAATCCTTTGATAACTGAAAAATGTACATTCCCTAAATAAAATATGAAAATATTTCTTGAATATATATTTATATATATATATATATATATAAGTTTGGTTTTATTATCTAAATGTTGGTAATAACCATATTTCTATATGCCATATATATTAAAAATATTTATTATATGAAAATATTTACATAAATAATTTTATATTATTTAATTTATACCATATAATATTAAAGCTACATATATAAACACATAATTATTAAAAAACATATCATAATTTAGAAAAGAAAATCTATAAAATACATGTAGCTACAATTGAAATGATCAATTTATGTGTGGTTTTGAAGGAAGACATTATTTTGGAATTCGATTAGTCAAATGGAACCAACTTGCTTTGACAAACAAATTAAGAGATTGAGGACTCAAAAACATATAATTTTTCAGCAAGGCGACAACTTCTTGTAGCCTCTAGCACTCGGTTCACAATTCCTCCCTCTCAGGGAAAACATTAAATTCTAAATAATTTCCCTCATATTTATTTAAGGATTGGTTTTGGTATCGTCATAAATCATCCATATGATCTATTATATGGAAGGCATATATAAATGATTTTCCCCTTATCATGCGCTAGACAATTTAGCATGTCAAAAATCGAAAGAAAATAAAAATTGGTCTTGATCCTTGGTTGGGAGAAGGTGATTATAATAGTATTTCAAATGAAATCATTCAACATTAACATAGTGCATGTTTTGTTCTTCTGGTTAAATCAAAGCACAAACTCCCAAAGATTAGGGGTAGTGGTTGGCTCTCCTAAAAAAACATTGACCTATGTGATCAACTCGCCACTAAATGGAACTCTTACTTTTTCCTTTTGGTTCAACATTTCATCTCACTCAGAGAAAAACCAAAGGCGAGGTGAAATGGTCTAAGAATCCGCACAATGGTGAATATAAAGAAATGTTGGGATATTCCCATTTTATAATCCCCTCTTTCAGTGGCAATAACAAATGATGGTGGTATATTCTAGGGAAAATCCATGGAATGCTAAAGTGAAAGATAACATTTTGGATGGCCTTAAATAAAAAATTATTGATGTGACATGTTGACATTGGCCATAGATGAGTTGAGCCTAGTCATTTCCCATTACGTAAATCATGCAGTGAAGAGAGTTCTCATTTATTCAATTCCTACATCTATATAGTTAATGTGTGCAATTTGGTTTTGACCGCCATTAGTTCATCATCTAAACTAGAATAAACCTAGTCTAGAGTGGATATAATACCATTCTAACTCTTCATATGAAACATTTCCAATTATTTTGGGTAATACCATCTGATAGCCACGAAACTCACAAATTTTTCAATAAAAAAAAATTCTACGTGTGGTGGTGTTAACTCCTTAAGATGAAGAGTTTTTGGGTTTGGCTGAATTGGTAGATTTATGTAAGTTTCTTGAGTTTGTATTGCCTGCTATGATATTTCTAAAGAAGAAACACACACCCACCCCCCCCCCACCAACAATGGGGGAACCATGAAAGAAGTCAAGCACAAGAAGTTGCATAAACCCTAGGTACATTGTAGTTGCAAAAGCTAGTAGTTCCATAAGATTAAAAAAATTACACAACATATTGTTGAAGAAAATTTAAAATATTATTGTTACATATTTTTTTTAATGTGTGTGTGTGTGTGTGTAAAAGTAAGACAAAAAATCATCAAATTTTCACGAAGTTACATAGAATAGAAGCAAGAGTTAACATGTGCAGACCGTGTCTAAGGAGACTACCTTCAAGATGCCAAAACCATACTAGTTGGGCACAAAGAAAGGAGAGACCATCTTCCCTTGAGAGGGGAACCAGACAGTCCTTTTGATAGGTTGTAGGGTAGTTTTTAATTCCAAAATAGAGTAACAAGCATAATAGAAATATCAATAGCATAAGAAAAAAAATGATAGAGCAAGAACTTAGGAAGCCTTTCTTGGGACTTGTTGGTCAGCCTGGCCATCCTTGTTAAGGTAATGAAAGGGGTCATCATGGCCTTCTGAAAGCCAAGGATAGTGTTTCAACTGAATGAACACACTATACATGCTAGTGGTGGCCTTTTGTTGCGAATTATCCCCTTTATAGGTGGTTGTGGCAATGGTTTCATTGGTAGAAATTTGGACATCCTCCACCTAAATTGAAGTTTTAACTTTCTCCCCAGGGCCACTTGTTTCTTTCTCCTTTGATTCCTAAGGTCTACGAATCTTAGGGTTCGCTGTTTTGAAGCCATGAACACAAGATTCCAAATCTTTTGATTACACTGGCACATTGGGTGAGGTTGGAGGAAGAGGAGGGAGCAAGAGTTAAGTTCCCTAAGTCCCTAGCTAGGGCTTTCAATGCCAAATGAGCCTCAATAATATGGGAGTCCATATCTGCTATTCTTCCTTCAGCAAGTCGCAAGATCACTTCCTAGTCCCTTAGGTGATGACCCAACATATTCCTTACTACCCAATGCCCATTGCTAGCATTTCTAAGTTCTTGGGCTTCCATGGTAGCAATTTGAAGCCTGGTGTATTGAGGCATGCCCTCATCATATTGATCCATCCCTAGAGCATTCCAATTTGGGGGAGTATGACTACACCGACATCCACACCTACCACAACCAACCTGCCTCTTTGGATCCATTAACGAAGGATTACTGGACACGGTTATGCATTCCTTGGCCTTTATTGCCCAGAAAATGTAACAAAGGCGGACAATAGAGACCTGCAAGCTTGACGACGACCTGAAAGAGTGATTAGCAAAGCCAGTGCAATAACAAAGATAATAGAGATAAACATTGGCCCTATTGAGCAAAAGAGTGAGGTGACCACAACTAGTGGTTGAGGCTAGCGAGCAAGCTAGATACTAGCTATCGAGGCTATTAAGGGTGATGGAGATCTGTGATGAAGACTAGCAGATATGGTAGAGATATAAAATTTCCATAGCATAGTAAATATTGGAATGATTGTTCGCCTAGAGATTAATACTAGAGGCCATGTCTTGTTCATGGTGAGAGTGCTCAGACATTGTCCGATTGTCATCTTCACTTATACATTGAATGCACTCAACATGAAAACCTAAGTGGGATTACAACCTCGCCCAAGCCTTTAATGCACTAAATCATGCTAACATGCTAGCACTTTTTCACTTTCCTTTTTACTTTTCCTTCAAACTTCTTCTCCCAAATTTTTGGGCATATTTAAAATAGGATTTAAGGTATAGTTTATGGCACATTTACGCAATATCTTTTTGTATTTAGTTTTTGTATGTTGTTTCACTTTACCCAAAAATAAAATAGATCATAGTTACCATGTTTGCATTTAAAATGATAACAATTAATTGATGACTTAGATTGATTCTCAAGAGAATGTGCTCAACATATACTTAGTCTTAATGCTTATCAACAACTGTAGTGTGTTACAAAGTTTGTTAGGTTGCACTGACTTCTAATAAATTTAAAAAATTATATTAGTGCACGTGGCAGGGATTTGAGATTATTCCAATTGTAATAAGTTCATATTCTAATCAGATGGGGAAATTAACATATAAACAAATTCTTTTTAGCAAAATGGTCCATTTTACAATAAGATGTGTAATTTCTTTTTTTCCTAAAATTAAATTATATTGGTGCCACATGACTCTCTGTCCACCAATTTCCTAAGGATTTGAGATTATTCCAATTCTAAAAAGTTCATATTCTCATTAGATGGGGAAATTAATATATAAGAAAAATTTATTTAGCAAAATGGTCCATTTTACAAAAATATGTGTAATTCTTTTTTTTTTTTTCTGAAGTTGAAGTTGTCCCATAAGCTTTTCATACATGGTTACTCAAGTAAATGTGTACATTGGTAAGGCATTCTTAATGTTGCAATAGTTTTTTTGTTACAACAATTTTTTTCGTTATATTTATAAAGCATTTACTATATCAGCCACATTAATATTTTTGATGTGGTTGTACTAGTTATGTAGTCTTAATGCTACCAATATGTTGAAAAAAATAAGAATAATAATTATAAATTTATATATAAACCTTAAGAGTGAGGATTTTTTTTAATTATTAAAATAAATAAGATTTATAATATGTTTGTTAGTTTTTTAGTGTTTTCAAGACTATTATATATATTATAGAGCTATTGAAATTAAATAAAATATTTACCAATTTTATTTTTACTTTTATTATATTCTTTTATAAATTTTGATATGATCATAAAATATTATGTAGATTTATAAAATATTTTATGAAAACAAAATATATGATTAAAATTAAAACATTCACATATTGTAATTTATAATTAAAAAATGATAAATTGAAAAGAAAGATCTGTAGAAATTTTGAATAATATGACACTTATTCACAGATATTATCTTGATTATACATAAGCTCCTCTACATTGATCATCAAAATAGCAGCATCAATAACAATAAAACATCAAGAGCATGCACACATTAACACAGTATGTAACTCGGGAAAAGCTTACAGCTGAAAACCCCACACTATCTATATATTAATGATTGAGAACATGTAACATTACAATAGTCAATACTTCTCACAAGTATCTAGCACTATCTCCACCTATTACACATAATACAACTCAGATCTGATCTCCAAATCTATTCCACTTCCACTGCTCAATACCTGCTCAAGAATAGATGAGAATGGTTGAACCAAACTTGTATTTATCTCAAAAGAATCACTCACACTGGGAATCATGTGAGTAGAGGCTATAATCACTTGGTATTGGCCAATTCTCATTGGCATAACTCAATCCCATTGATTGTGCAAATCCTCATGCACAACTA